>VFFE01006448.1:1406-42118 GCA_008921705.1 Burhinus oedicnemus | reverse complement strand
CTCTCTCTCCTCTCTCTCCTCTCTCTCCTCTCTCTCCTCTCTCTCCTCTCTCTCCTCTCTCTCCTCTCGTTGTCACGAGGCTATGCTGCTGTCTATACTTCATTGCAAAGGACTGTAGATAAGCAGTAATACAGATGTGTGGCCTACTAATTTTTCTAATAATGCTCAAGTGAGTCATTTGGTTCTAGGGAATAGCTGGGATGAAAGTTTCTTACCACTTATGTTATTTGAAATAAATACTCTGAGGCTTTATTATATGTCCCACTCTGTTCATCTTCCAATGTATGGTTCCTTTGTTATAGTAACTCTCATGACATATCTATGATTGAGAGTTTCCCTTTTTGTCACTATGCATAGCCAGCAAGTGGCAACAAGCTTTGTCTTATGCACCGCTTAGTTGCACTGCTGAAGAGGCTGAGGCTAGGCTGATTCTTCAGGGACAAGAGTGGGTAATAAAGAATAAAGACAAAGATCCAGTGCATTCCTTGTGGTTAGATACCTATTAGCAAACAAAAAATGTACCTAGCAGTAGTTAGTTTGGGGCTAATGCTCACAATAAGATGAGTATCCTGTGTTGCTTTCCAGGAGTCCCCAACCATAGGCCTTCTTTCCCCAGGTGGGACTAACATTAGTCAGAGGGGTTTGTTTCCTTATTACCAAGAATTCTTCCTGTTTCTCTGTCTTGGCAAGGATTCTAAAAGCTCTTTATCAATGCCTATGCAGTTATCTTTTTCCCCATCCGCTCTTTTTTTTTCCTTTCAGATGTTGGCAGCATTCAGCAGTCAGAGGACAAGGTAAGCCTGCATCTTCACCTTTGTATGTGTGCAGATATAATCCTGCTGTAGTAGAAGGCCAGCTCAGGAGACGCACATGTCTTTGGAGATTATCAAGGTGCTTAAATTTGCTGTTCCCTGTGTGAGTGACTCTGTCCCCTGCAATCTGGAAAATGAAAAAAAATGCTAGGACTTAACTCAGACAATGGGACTGGGAAATAATGTGCACAGATGCTGCCTACTGTGGAATAGCCCACAGTCTTTTTGTCTTAGTAACAGATAACCTAGAGGTACTAGATAAGGCCATTTAAAAATCTTAAAACAGCTTGTTTAGGGAGTATCTCAGGCTATGTGATGAGCATCTAGCTGGGCCCGGCTCATCCTGAGATATGTGCTCGGCCCTGAGGGGTAGTGGAGGGTACGTGCATGGCTGGGAAGTGAGAGCTGTGAAGTTCTCCACAACACTTTGTGCTGCACTGCTTCCTTGGTCTCTGACTGCAGCTGCTGGAGTACTTGGGAGTGGTGATCTATGAAGCCCTGGACTGGGGAATCGACAGCCAAGTGGAGCGAGAACTGAGTGATCCTTTGGAGAAACTGCTATGCCTCATGCTGAAACTGGACGATGAGGCAATGAAACCAGCAGTCACCCTGCAGGATGTTATCAAGGTTTCCTTCTTCCCTTTTAGTAAATATAGCAGCTTTAGAGGGGTTGATGGAACAATGCTGTGAACCAAGGGGCAAGATCATTTCCAGGAAAAAGCTGGGTAGCTTTTTGGAGGACATGGAGCACGGGGCTTTCCCATCAGCGGGAAAAGGCAAAACCACCTTAGGTATGTGCAAGTGCCTGTGGAAAAGAATTAAGATGGAAGACTGTGCACGGCTCTCACAGCTGTGTCTACAAAGTCCTTCTGTACATAGTCTCCAAATTGGATACCTAGAACACTGGATATTGAAAAAAGTCATTTGTCCATAGTATTCAGTTTCTGCAAGAGCTGGGATTTGAATGTCTGAACTTAAATATTTTCCTGTCAACCAGAATGGAAAGGTATGAGAAACTTCCTATCCCTCAGTCTGATCAGGGCAGGGGAAAAGAACAGGAAAAGTGACTCTACCTGCTGTGTTCTGTTGTGCTTTGTCTGCACTGGAGGCTTCCCCTTCTAGGTACTTATTTCAAAGCACACCTTATGGAGAACAAGATATATAAATTACACAGCTACTTATATTATTATACATATAAGCTTGGACATCTTGCTTCTTTGTTCCTCTGTATCTGCAATAGAAAAAAAAAAAAGAAAGGGGCTGTGAGGGAGATATTTTTTAACCATGGGCTGAGAAAACTGAATCTTGCTTTATTCCATCCTGCCATGTTTTTTCATTTCAAGATCTTTTTTATTCAGGCCTGTGAGGAGCACTTGTCCAGGCCTTCTGAGGCTACCAGCCATTATGAAGTGACCTGTAGGAGTCTGTTTACTGAATATATGGAACTTCAGAAGCTTGTGACCATTATCCAGACCTCCAAAGAGGTACCTTTGGGATCACCCCTTAGCTGCTATTCCTTCTGCCTTCACACACTCACCTAGTTCTGAAGTAACTTTCTCGTTGCACTAGAAATGGAGTACCTAGCTGAAGGTCTGTTTTCCCGATGTGAAAGGTTACTGTCTTTGCACCATATTAGTACCTTTTGAAGGTTTGAGTGTTTGGGGCTTCTAGGCTTTTCAGATTAACATTAGTCACTTATACTGGATAGACAGGAAATCACTGAACAGTGCAAGCTAATGACCTTGTGTGCTTGCTTCTCAGAGTCTGAGAAAAATGGATGTGGAAGATTTGGTGGAAAATCCCCTTCAGAAGAAGGAAAAACACTGGGTAAGGGATTTAATCCCTTCATTATGGGGGTTGGGGTTTTTTGTCTACCTTGGCTCTCTGAGGCTTTCCATTGACTCTTCTATGAAAAGTAGAGCTTGAACACAAACAAAACTTCTTAGGTTGTTCAAGAGCTTAAGTAGTTAAAGACTTGTCTGTAAAACAAGCTGGGGAATGAACTTGAAGTTAAACCATTTCATGTGTTAACCTCATGTGAACATTTATTCTACACAAAGAGTGTCTTTGTGGTTCGATTTAAACCACTTCTAAAAATGAAGTTGGAGGCAGTCTTTGGAGTAAGTGTCCACACACAAGTAGTTACTCAGGCTGTTTCTTTCTGCAAATGAGCCCTGAACTCCAGCTCTTGGCAGGAACTGACACCTGCCAAAAGCAATCTGTTCCTTTCTTGTAGCTGGACTGAAAACTCCCAGAAACCTCTTCTGTTGGTGGTAGTACTAGGGTGGACTGGTTCACTCTTATTATGTGGGGTCTGTGCTGGTTCAGGGCTGGAGGGGACTGAAGGCCAGTAGCTCTGTACATCTTTGTGGTTGTGCAGCTCCAGCAGCTCAAACAAAGCAGTGAAGGAGGGTGAGGTTGGGCATGTAGCTCCTACCTTCTGCTCACTGCCTTTCTTGTCGTTCCATTCTGTCGTTCCATTCTGTCGTTCCATTCTGTCGTTCCATTCTGTCGTTCCATTCTGTCGTTCCATTCTGTCGTTCCATTCTGTCGTTCCATTCTGTCGTGTCGTTCCATTGATCTTGGACTGTGTGTTTGGGGAGAGAAAGCAACTTACTCTGTTCTTTTCAAGGCCCTACACAGTCAGGGCTTACTCAGAAACAAATAGCTCTTCTGGCTGGAGCTCTGCCCAGCATAAACAAATGCACTGTAGTCTGGAGTCTGTGGAGACAAATGGCAAGCCCCGAGAGACTTGTGGACTCGCTCCCTTTGTCTAAATAGCACTTGCTTTGAAGCATGCTCAAACTATTCGTATGAAAATGTTTGTGAAATGTGTGTTTGGGCATATTCTCAATTTTGTGATCTATTAAAATAAACTGGCAAGCTATCTCAAACCACAAACTCATCAACTGCTATAGCTCTTTTCTGCAGGGAATACATGAATAAATACATGGGCTTTGCCGTGTGGCCTGAAGGCCAGTGTATCTGGCCTCTGTTCCTTCAGGAGACATGAATTCCAAAAGCAGGATGTCTGTTGCAAATCCTCTGCCTCTAGTTTCCAAGTCCCTAAGCACTAGTTGATTGCATTGCTCTGACAAACTCTTGAGTTTAAAATAACCAGGATGCAAACTTCACTGGGATCCTACAGATTAGAGCTGATACCTTGATCAGTGCCAAGCAGCCAATGCTCTCTATGGACCGTACTTTTTCATGTTGACTGCTACAAAACAGGCCTTCTGAAATATAGACCACAGCCTGACTGTGTGCAGGGTTGTACAGTTTCAGCAGAGCTTATCTGTACATGTCACAAGACAATCTTCACCTTGAAGTCTAAGCAGTGAGACCTCTTAGGAACACAGCTGTCTTACCACTCATCTGTTGAACAGAATGCAGTGGGTTTGGAGTGTTGTAGCATTTTGTGTTGTATTACACAGGTGTAAGAAGTTTATGCAGAATTTATCAATACATGGGATGGCCCAAGTAGTGATCCAGTCAGTAGGGAAAGAAAAGTATGAGTGATAATGATGTCACCTACATCTGAAAAATGTTTTGGGTGTACAAGTTGCTCTGAAATGGCTAGCTGAAGGCAATTCTTGTCCTGAAAGCAATGTGGCAATGTTACAGTACGGAATTTTCTCTTCAGGTCGTATCGTTCAGTCAAGTTCTGTCACCATGTGAAATACAACTCTAGAAAGTGCAAATAGCTCAGGATAAGCAATTTCAAAGGTTTCTAATACTGACCAGTTTACCTAGAGACTTTCGTGTGTTCTCCTACACAATAAATATAGCCCAGGAGATACAGCTAGTATGTAGTCATTCTCTGACAGTGCTAGTTTTCTGGAGTTGAGGTATGACTGTAACAAAGTCATGCTAAAACAAACCAACAAAAAAAATCTGTCTCCTTGAAGGCAGCCATCTGATGTTATAGGAGATATCTGAAGGGATAAGTTGAGAGAAGATGTTTCATACTGTAAGTGGAAAAGGAAGAGGAGTCTAAGTCAGAAGCGTTGTTCTAAGGCAGTTTTCAAAAATGTTTTGCTTCCTTTTCTCTGTTTATAATACAATTGCTTGTTCTTACTGAATTTGCCTTTGGGATCCAGATAAGCTGTTGACTTAGCACTTCCATTACAATGTTGTCTAAACATGCTATTGAGTTGATTATTTTTTTTTCCTGTCTTTAATTTTTGTTGTGTTATACTACATGCCTAAGTATCCTTAGATATTAATACAGGAAGAGGATGAGCAGATGTCAGAGTTATCAGCTTGTGTCTCCAGGCTGAAACTGCTAACATATGCTGCTGTGAAGGTTAAAGTATGAGATCCCTTTCTCCTTGTCTTCCTCTCTTATCTGTGGGCCCTTCAACCCCTGGTTTCTGAAAGTTCAGAAGATTTTAATGGTAAGATTTGGGATTTCATTGTCAGTGTTTCCTAGGGTCCAATAATATGAAAAAACTCTAGCACCTCAAGCACTTGCAGGAAGTAGGTATTCAAGAAAATGGGTCTAGCTACCTGGCAGCAGCAGATGTGTTTTGCTAAGTACATTCATAAAGTTAATGACAAAATTTGGGAATGAACCTGGCGAGCCAGTTCCCAGATCCCTCATTATAAATTAACTTCTGCAAAGAGAAGCAATTCTCTGTTCTGGTACTGTGCCCTGATCTGCAAGTGAGTTGAAGGGGATGTTAAGGACACACTTCTGTGTTTCTGAGTGACTTCAGTTGCTAAGTGTGCCCTATTACATGAAGGGGGGGAATGCTGCTGTGTGCATTTTAGCCAGCTGTTAACTTGGCCCTCACTGATTTCTCCTAGGCATCCCTGTGGCCCAACATCATCCGTGAACTGCAGAAAGGTGTGAGGCTGCGCAAGGCCACTGAGCGACCACAGCATCACGTGCCTCCAAAAGAAATTACCCGCGCTCCCTATGAATTACTTTTAGATGATATTCGGCACAAGAGGTACGCCCTTCGGAAGGTGAGTGACTAGAGTCAATGGACAAATCTGAAACCACCCGTTCCACCGCATTTCTAAGCAATATTTTTTGAGACCTCTTCTCCTAAAGTCTGCCTTTCTCAAAGGTACTTCCAAGTCCAGGAGTGTCTGGGTTTCCCTCTCAGCTGCAGCTCAACATTAGATCGCCCTGTTTGTCCACCAAAGTGCTTCATTCCCAGTAGCATTTTAATTCAGGGATAGCAACGCTTTCATGAAGCTGGATGGTAAACTTTTTCCCCCTCCAGGGGTCAGCCATTCCCTTCCCTGGAGCAATTACGCTGCCTTGCACACAACAGTTTAATGAAACAGTCCCTTGCCTGCTTATGCTCTCGACCTTGAACACTTGTGTCCTCTCAGGCTCCTTGAGCTGAGCTGTGCCTGGCATCTCTTACTAGTTTCCTTGCCTTCCCAGGTGGAATGTATGCAAGTGCGAATGCACTTTTGACCAAGCCCTTTGCTCAGCATTAGGGAAAGGCCTCTAGGCAGTGTACATGAGCTACTGCAGGAGTTTAGTCAGGGTGAAAAAAAGCTGAGTCCCTTCCAAGGGCAGCTATCTTAGGTGGCAAGGACTTCCAGCAATGTGGACGGTTGGTGAAGATGACCAGATACAAAAACGTCTGAGGTGTCTCTAAAGGCTCATGATGCTGTTCACTTGCTGCAGCTTGAGCTGGGAATGATGAGCAGATCTAAAACATTGGCATAAGGCTTTGTGGCATTGGCATGCTTTGCAAACAGACATCTTGGCAGAAGATGAGACACAACTCTACTTGTAATAAAAAGAGATATTTTAAAAAGTGAAAACTTTGCATACCACACCAGACATCAGCCTTTCTTCTCCTTGTTGGTGCTGCTAGAATGCAGGGGGTTTAAAAGCCTCAGATAAACCATGTACCTCTATAAAACCCCAGCTCTTGCTTTTCCTGACTGTGGCTCCAGCCTTCAGATAAGGCTGTGACATTTCTCTGGAGATGATATCTTGATTGATATACAAATGAACAGTAGTGGAAAGGAGACAATACATCATAACTACTTGTGTTCCTGGCAGTGTACTGTGTATCAACACACTGTGCAGTACAGAACCATAACTCAAGGTGGCAGGATGAACTGGGTCTTGATTTTATTTTTTTCTTTCTTTTTTTTTTTTAAACTTTTTTCTGTAGTCGATGAGAAGCACAAACATCTTTGAAGAGTAGTAGTCAGAAATGCTAGAAGAAAGCGTAGAGTGCTACTGCTCAGATCTTTGTGAAGGCTCTTAAAGGAGCGTTTCCCCATCTGCAAAGCTATTTTAAAGCTCCTGTAGCAAACAGTGGTCTAATTTGCAAATGAATGAAAGCACAGCTAGTGTGGGAAGCTGTAGTGTTGTTCTACCTGCACTCCCACGTGTTCTGAAGTTGTACACACAGGGAAAGTAAATGGCATAGCCTCAAAGTAAGAATAAGTGAGCAAGGCAGCTAAAGACATGCACATGCAACTTGACTTTTTGTCAATTCTTCCCTATGAAGCAAGCACAGGACTTGAGGGAGAAAGCCTGCCTCACAAGAATACCTGCCCTGCAATTCTATCTTGCTATTGTTCCTAGTTTATGTAGGGCTGTAAGCCAGTCTTTGGGACTCTGGCTTATGCATACAGCTGCCTGCTGCTACAGTTCTTGTTACAGTCCTGTTAACCCATTCAATTACTCTCCTCCCTGGAACTGAGTTCTCACTGATGAATGTGACGTGACCATGGTGCTTGTCAGGATCACTCCTGACATTAAAATCTGAATACAATGTTTTCCAGTGGCTCCTCAGAGCGGTTCATGAGCTGCTGGGGCTAGAAGGCTGTATGCTTCTTCTGCAAGCCCCAAAGGGCTGTGCAGTGCTTCTAATTGCTTCTAGTTTGCCACAGCAAATCTGTCTCTACCAAAAACCCTAGTAAGTAAACCTCATCATTCTGCACTTCCCAACTCAGTTTTGTTATGCCTTCCCCATCTCCCCCATTCCCAAATCCTAACTTGAGTCATTCCATGTACCACTGAATGGGAGGGTGTACTAGGAGTAGAGAAAGAACTATTCCTTAAGCATCATTTCTGCTCTTTCAGGTGATCATCGAGCAAAATCACAGGACCCTCAAAGTTGACGTAGCTGCTCCCAAGCCTCATCTAAAACCTGTAGGTGACCTGGTGCTGCATTTAGTGATAGCAAAACAAGATGAGACGGGAGTTGACAGGACAGTTTCTAGGAATATACAGCTAATGTCTTAGCTACTGGCTTGGATTTGGGAAGGGATATATTAACCATACTTAACTTTTGGGCAGACCCTCCTGCCAAAACATGGGGCTAGGAAAATGGGAGGTGATCTATTCATAGGATAAAGACCATCAATCTCCCTACTCCCTCTGCCACTTCTTCCATTTGGAACATTTTGTCATCCTGAAAGTACTCCTGAAGTTCTTGGTTTCAAATTTGAGAGTTGCTGAAGTATTCTACTGTGCATTATCTAAAGGTTCTCTCATGTGTCTCTTGTGTGCAAGGCCCAGCGCCCTCTTGAGTGAGAGGCACTTGTAAAACAGTGTCATTGCTGAAGGACTAGTTCTGTCACCAGTGGTCTCCTTGCTCTATCCAGTGGCTCTTTCTGGTGCTATGCTTTGCCTGCAGGTGCTGCAGAGGAAGCTGAAAGAGTGTGTGCCATGGGAAGCCATCTGGCATGAACAACTTATGGCAGAAATAAAAAAACCACAGAAGCTTCAGCCAGCAGCAGCAAAGATAAATGGGAGCAGGCCCAAAGGTATCTGCTACAAAGTGACCTCTCAAGCATGCAAGTGAAGTCAGCATTGACTAAAAATAATGGATGGCCTTTGAAATGAAAGCCCGCTTATCTTTTCCATAGCATGTATAAGGCAAGGGAGGTGGGAATGCAAATTCTGTGTTGATAGAGGTGGTATGGCATAAGAAGTTCTTTCCAGAAAATCTGTTTATGGCTTATTAAAACTCAAAAGGTGTTTCAACTTACTCTTATTTTTTTTTTTTAGAGATGTTCAAATTTCTCTGTCCACTAAGCGAGAGAATAGAATTTTGACCATCACCTAAAACTAAAAGATTATGTAACTACCAGGACAAAGTCTAGCCAAATCTCAAATTCTGATGTGTGGCTATCAAATTTGTCATTTTCTTGTCACTGCACAGTATCTTATCTTGTCTGTGGTTTTGGGGGTTTTTTTTGTTCCCCCTCTCCTCTGTAGAAATGCTTGTGATACAAAATATTGCCTTGAGAGCTCCAAGCGATAGTTTCTTAACTCTCCAAGATGCCAGTACCAAGTTTAAAATTGTCAACACTACAACACAGCAGCTGGGACCAAGAGTTCAGGTAAGGCTTTAAATCAAAGGACTCTGGAGAGGCACAAGTACTTCAGGCATTAGATCTGCACATGCACATAGCCTGGAACATCAGGTTTAAATCCTAATGGGGGCAATCTTTTCCCTCAGAAGTGAATGAATGTGGAACTATTAGGTTCACTGAAGTTCCTTCCTTTACAGAAACTCATACAATATTTAAACACGTCTTTTTGTGGCATGACTGCAGCCTATAGAATCAAGGTCTGCTCTGGTTTCTTAAAACTAGATCCTACAGAAGTTTTAATATGTGTAGGAGTTTGGCCAATATGGGCCAGAACTATTCCCACTCTTACCTCACAGTGAGGCCTTTGATGCTTGATGTACTGATGTATGTGCATTTTATGTGGGATGTGAGCTTGTGGAAGGAAAACTTCATGATTTATTTTCAGGAAGCAACTTTACTGGTGAATTCCCACTCTTCTGCCTGTGGAGCAATTCCGGAAGCACCATTCTTCAATAAACCACAATACATAGTCTTTGGGTTCTTTAACTCCTGGCTTGATTATGAAAAGCTTGACTGCTTGGTTCTGGGATTCAATCTGAGCATATTCAGAAATTCTGTGGAACAGAACTTAAGCCCTAACACATCATGTCTAGCACAGATGCGCTGGCATACAAACAGGAATCTGTTTTCTGTAAACATTTCTGTCTGAAATGCAGTTGCTTAACTGAGGAAAATGGATATGAATTAATAAAAGCAGAAAATCTTCACTATATTTGTGCAAGTCTGTTCTACTTGTAGGGGTGCTCGGCATTTGAGAACCCTGTGGTTGATGTCTTACTGCTAAACTAGAAGGACCTTCGTATGGAGACTAATACAATCAAATTTGTTTTCTGCTTCTCTAGAGATGCTAGAAACAATGCTGTTGAGATACAGCATTGGGTTTGAGTTGGGTTCATGGGGCACAGTCTCTTGAACTGTTCCCTGGTGTTGCTATGTGTGAGCTGGACCCAAGAAAATGGTTCCGATGTACTCTTGAGAGTTGTATAGGGAGGATTTTGTGAAGTTGGTTCCTAAACAGATGAAACTTTGGGACTAGTATCTGCATTGAACTTGAGCGAGAGAGAGAAAACAGATAAATTTGAAATTTCATTGTCCTGGTTGGAGCTTCCTGGTTGCGAGGGGAATTAACTTGCTATTACGTCTTGGAATATAAAGTTGCTAAATGTACCACATTGATTTCTCTCTCTGCTCCACTTTTGGCTAAGCCTTGAACATTTGTGGCCAGTCCTGGGTATCCTGGGTTTTGTTTAGCAGCAGCAGCATTTCTGAGAAAGTGGGCTTGGTGTCTCTTGTATGTAGCTTAAGAACATCCTGTCCTCTGGTCTACAGGAAACCACTGCCAAGCTGCCTTCCAGCACCTGGCTTGCCTCAGCGAGGTCATCAGTAGTATCCTGCAACAGCACAGGTCAGTGTACTTCTAGCTGCACATCTCAACCAGGTGACAAAGTACAGTTAGTGGCCTGCTGGGTTCCAAAAGCGTTAGGTTGGGCTCACTGGTACACTTTCTGTCTGATCACCTGAAGACACTTTAAAGGAGGAGCTCCAACATGAAGCAATGAGCCTGGGGAAGTGCCCGTAGAAAACCGTGCCTCAGAAGTTGAGTGAAGCTTGTATAGCTCCTGCAGCTTCAAAACAATGATAGCTTGTCCCCAAAGGCCTGACTGGAATTCAAAGTAAAAGCTGAATGAGTGTTTTGAATGTTCAAGTAGAAAGTGCAGCACTTGATTTTATTAAACTAAATGGTGCTAATGAAGCCTCATCACTGCCTACTGACGAGCATAATTACTGTAACCTCTGCTTTTTGCGATCTGAGCTGGTGGGTTTGAGGGGAAGAGATGTAGGCCTTGCTACCTTCAGAAGGCAGTGTAAAGCTCTTGAGCGTTCAGCTTTTGGGGTGAATAGTTAAAAGCTGCCAGCTGGCTTTCTGCACCCTAAAACTCTCTCTTCCTATCCAGGTCTCGCTGCAAATTGCATATGTCCTCCCATGAGTGCACCCACACTAGGAGACATTAAACCTAGCGGTTTCCTGAATGCTGGCCGACAGCAGCTACCTCCTTACAGAGGAAGGTCCAAATCTTTAGAGAGAGGTCTTCAAAGCAAGGAACTTGTAAGTCCAGCATGTCAGCTAGCAAGCCTAGTCTGATACATTTGGTGATGACCAGAGCTTGTGCAAGCAGTAAGCACATTCTGTGGTTTTTATCTTAGGCCATATTGTATACTGATCTTAAGTTGGGATATTATTGTCTCCTTGGAGACAGTTTAAGAGAAGATTGGATGCTGTAGTGTCCATGTGGAGGCTTCCCAGTTTGATATGAAATAAAGTCATTCCTCATACAAGAAGAGAAAAATATCACTGCATTACTTGAAAGTGTCTGTCAAGGCTTTCTCAAGCAGACTGTAGCCGGCAGTGGGGCTGTCCTGCTTTCTCCATCTCCCCTCATTCTTTCTAGATTCTGATACATTCACAAACATCCTTTAAGCTGCAGTAAAGGGAACCAGTGGTTGACAAAATGTAGATAGTAGAGCATCAGTGACTTCTAAATGTATGCAGTACTGAAGTCATCAGGCTCTGAATGACTGTTGTGGGAACAATGCTGGGTTTTGTGCACTTCTCTGCAACCTTCTGAATCATGGCCTCGCCCTGTTCTGCCCTGACAAGGTGTGCTGTGCCCTTGCCTCCTTCTTTCCTTCTGCATCCCTCCCTGCCCCACCCCCAGCAAGTCTCTAAACTAACCATAACTCTGTGTGACCTCTTTGTTCAGCAGTGTGGTGGGGGATGCAGGTGGGTTGGGCTCCCCACCTGGGAATAAAAGCACTGTTGTCTCTCCTGGTTGACCACCAGACCATAGCTGCCATTTGTGCGGGGCCAGTGGGTCTTGGGAAAGAGAAGGCAAGAGAGTCTTGTGCTGTGGAAAGGGATCCTATACCTACGAGGGCCCAGGGTGCCATCTGTGCTGTGGTCTGTACCAAAGGGTAGAATTCCCCAGAGACTGGCTCTGGAAGATAGTATTAACTACTGTGGTGACAGAGGGACCTGCTTCCCTAATGAGGTGTCAGGAAGGTGCTTAAAAGCTATAGCAACCACTAAAAGCCTTGTAGTAGTTTCTCTGCTAGTATTGTCAAAGAGTCAACTGATACTCTTCATCACTGGTAAAACTGAGTTTTGGGAACAAATGGTCCTGAGCCTGTTGGGACTCAGTTTTGAGGATAACCTCCCCAAATACCTGCTTCCTTCAGCTTTCTCTGATGCTTAACTTCTGTCTTTCAATAGGACTGTCCCTTTCCTACCAAGTGGCCATCACCAACCATTGCAGAGCTGATTGGAACCAGATATGCAATGATGGTCCTGGAAGGGCAAGGCTTCTTCCAAGGAGGTAGTGATGGTGTCTTTTCAAGAGCAAAGGTATGTTTCCTCTCCTTCTTTGTGCTGTCTTTGCCTTTTCAAAAGCTGGCTGCCTTCATGGCGCTCAGTGCTGAACTACTGAGGTGCTCTCTGCCTCAACTTACCCTGTTCATACAGCTGATCCGAGTTTGGCCCTAGGCTGTAAAAATCTTTTGATACTTGTGTGGTGATGGCTTCTAATCAAGCTTAAACTGTGTAAGTTGCCTAGAAAGTAATCCAGCCTTTGCTTGATACTTCTTGTTTGTTATTTTCACGCTAGGAGAGCTGACTGCCATGACTTGGCCAGCTCTGAAATCACGAAGTAATTAATTGGGATTTGGTACTGCTAAACAGTGAAGCAAAGGCTCTTAACTCAGGCTCCGACACCTGAGTTGTGCTGAGTCAAACCACTTTGCTGAATGGATGCAAAGGTCGGGGCTATGAGAGGGACAGGGAATGACCTGCAGCACAGGACTGTTGGCTGTCCACTCTGCTTAACAGCTGGCTTATTCATGGAGTCTCCCCTTTAGAGGGGCTGTTGCAGCCTCTAGAGCAGATGTCATGAGTACAAGCCCTTTGCAACACAGATGTGAGGAAGTCCGTGCTACTTGGCTTAACGGGTCAGCTTCTTGCCCTCACTTATTTAGCAGTATAGACAGAGCCAAAGGGTTGTGCTAGCTGGGCTATGCTACTTCCACAATCTGTCTGATGCTCCTGAGACTGCATCCTTGTTTTATTCTCACCTTACTTACCAATCCTGCTTTAACTTGCCTGCTCTCTGCCTATTCTAAAATGGCTCTCTCACCCCCTTTGTGTTCTTGCTGCTGAAGTTTTTTTAGCTTTCTCAAGCTCTGCTTCTCAAGATAATATCAATTCTGACTGCCAGCTGTGTATGAATGTGTTCTTTTTTTAAAAAGTTCAAGCGACTCATCAGCTTCCTTATGACTCATTTTTTGCTTCAGGATTGGATTCAAATTTGCCCTGACTTAATCTCTTTGGGATTGCTGCAGTCTACCTCAAAGAATGTCTCTCTTCTTCCCTCTCTCTTAACTAGCTACTGTTACACTCTTGCACAATACAGCTATTGTTTGCTCAAGAGCCTTTTTTTAAAATCCTGTTGTCTGGCAGCTGTTCCAAACCTCTGCATCATAAAAACACTGGCCTACAAGTAAGACTTTTTTTGCCTTGTTAGCTTTTTATTCCTGTGTCTTTGCTATCCTTTATTGGACCTCTATTATTGTATGTGGATCTAAAGCCTTTAGAAGGTTGGTTTATGTGCTTGCTCTTTGGCAGGCAGTGGATACTGGTGGTACAAAGATATTTCCCACTGGCATTCACAAGTAACTTTCCTTTCCACAGATCTGTTTCAGCTGCCATAAGCAGATGTTTCTTAAGTGGCCTTACAGCTGTCACCTCTGCAGCAGGTGAGCTGGTACAAAAGGACTGAATGAGAAGGGAGAAAAGAGTAAAAGAACAGTACTGACAATACCCAGTATTCAAACAGTTGCAGCGCTGGATAGGAACAGGTTGTTGAGCCCTTCAGTTTTGCCTTACTGCACAAGCCAGGCTGAAGTGTCTACAGCTGCAGAGGATGTGGAAAAACTTGCCTCTGAAGTGGTATCTCAATTTTAACTCTTAGTATTAAGCTAGCAATAACCAAATTTACTGTGCGAGTATTAGATTCAGTTTGTCTGAGGTGACTCTCTGCATTTTGCTCTAAAGGTTGGATTTAACTTCAGTCAAGGGCTTGAACAGATTCTGAGAGAGGCTCTTCACCAGAATCTTCTGTTGAGGACTGGGAAAGTGAACTCCAGACCCTGTGACTGGGAAAGGAGTTGGACCTACTTATTCCACTTATTTGTCAGAGGTTTTGTGTTTGTGGGAGAGGAGCTCAGTAAGGCTCACTTAAATCTATTTGAAGCAGTGGTGAAGCACTGAATTGATTAGAAGCAATAAGTAAACAACCACTGGGAATTGAGTAACTGTCTGGTGGTAGTGCTGGGTGAAAAGTAATGGGCATAGGCAGATAAAGCCCTCAAGCTATGGATGTTGACACATTTCAGATGATCTAAACTAGCATAAATAAGAGGGCTAGCAAACTGAGTAGGGGAGTTCTAAGCTTGCTCACTTTGCCATCAAGTGATTGTGCCACAATCACAAATTAAGACTTACTTGGGAAAGTCACCCTTAGCTGCAATGTTGGTATCTGAACTTTACTCAAATGATAATACTAGGAACTTTTTTCTCTTAGTGTTGTCTGCTGTGACTGCTGCATCAAGGCAAGTCTGGTGTTTACAATAGCATATGGGGTTTTTTTACATTTTCTGTTGTCCCTGCACCTCACCTCATCACAGGAAGCTTTCCTTCACCCCACTGATACCTCAAATGTACCCTCTAGCTTGTTTCTAAGAAAATAGAAGAGGGAATATTACAAGGTGCAAAAGCAGCCAGGGTGCCACAGACATCTTTTGTCATACTCAGCTAAAACAACTCTGGTTCTTCTTTTTTTCATCCTGTATAAAGTGGTTGGGATTACTCTGTGCTCTATTTATACAAGGGTCAGGAAGTTCACTGCATTAATGTCTATCTTCTAAGTGCACCAATAAATCAATTGCATGCCATGCAAATTTTCCTGCGAAGGAGGAGGATGTGTTTCCTGAGAACTCAGGTGACTTGTGTTGTGATTCTAGATGTCCATGCCCTTCAGAATGTGTGTACATCTCCCACTTCACTTCTTAAAACTTTTGAGACTCTCCAGAGAGGAGGACCCCGCTACTCAAGAGCAGAAGAGCTCAGAGTTGCTGCATGAAATAGAGCACTGGGAGTGTTTTGGGTAAGGTGGGACAGGGATGTTCTGTTTTTACCTCGAAAGATATTACCAGTTACTTGTATATGCAAGTCTACAAACATGCAGACAACAGTATGTAGTACTATGTTGGTCAGTTGAATGTTATGCTGAATGACTGGTTTAGCCACTGGTCTAACTAGTCTACAGTTCTGTGGAAGTATTGTGGATTTTAGATGACCAAAAGTCATGTAGGTGCTCTGAAATCCATTTTGCTTTTTAGCTATCAGGTTTCTGACATGGATTCAGAAGTGTCCATATTAGCCCAGACATAGAAGGTTCCTTGTGACAGCTTCATTTATATGAGAATTTCCAGACCCCATTATATTCTATCCCCCACAGCTGGGAGTCTGTCACTACAACCTAGGATTAGCCCCTTTATATGTAAAAAATTAATATGCTAATGGTCTCAGCTATAATTGACTGAAGAATACTTCCACAAATGGTCTCTCAGTCTCTCCACACACATACAGATACCCTTTTCTTTTATGTCCCCAGAAAGGAAACAATTTCAAAAAAAGTTCTGGGTGGAAAAGACAGACCTTGTGCATATAAGTACAATATCTAGGACTCAAAACATACATTATCTGTTCTTTTCTTCCCATATCAGTTACATGTTCCACTGAGGGAACAGGTATCTTTTATCTGAAACCAAAATAAAGTCACAGCAGTTTCCAGTTCAAAGGCTTGTACTGAAGTTGCCAAAAATCAGGGGCAGTGTTCACTACTGGAGTTAACTGTGTGGGGCAGTGGTTTGGTCTGTCTTGTAATGCAGGTGCTGCAGAAGAGGTCAGAGTGACTGCCTTACTGCCATACGTCAGGATGGCAAAAAAAAAAAAAAGTCTTGCAGTATAAGGGTGCAGCCATAACCTTGGATATAACCTTGGATCAACCACAGATATCCATTAGGCCTTTGGCTGACATACTGCCAATAGAGACAAGGTGTCAGTAAGTGAAGCTGTTCTTGTGCTTAGTAGCTTTCCTAAGCAGAGCTGACTGCTCTGTTGAACTCATGCATTTTAGCTAAATCACTTAGTGTTGGATCCTGTGTAGGGGGAGGGTGGAAGAGCACCTTACCCTCTAACAGAAACCTGGGTCAGCTTTCCTGCTTTTCTTTTCCCCTCTCCCACTCCAGTGTACCTGTTATTTTGGAACCCCATTGCCTAGCACAGCCTCTGTGCTGTTACACAGGGACCATGGCAGACTGGCTGACTGCAGACATCTGCATGCGATGTGAGCAGTATCTGTTGAACATGGCTTCCAGTCAACAGCAGAGCATCCCTCTCAGGAGAATTTCCTGGCCTTGAACCAAACCGGAATGACTCTACCATACATTTCTCCTGTCACTTGTTCTGTACCTGAAGTAAATGAAACAGCTTTATGCACCTACAAAGACCTATAAAGGCCTGAATAAAAGACCTCCCTGCTGGTTAGTCTAAGCAGGAAGCACAGTTGGTATTTATGTATTGTGAAGTATTATAAAGCATTGTGGTTTTTAGAACTGTTTTAATTCTTGTATGTGTCTTTGGGAAAAATAAATGTTGAAGCACTATCACGCCTCTGGCATTTCCTCCTTTGCACCTGCAGTTGTCATTGTTCTGTGGCACTGTTTGCATTCATTGCTGAGCAGACTTCACCCTATGTAATGAGTACAGGGAAGCTTTTAACCTAAAACCTCTATTCCTGAGAGGCTTGGAAAGTGGTGCTCTCAGTCATGTGATCACATCATTTTGCAAACACTTTTTCCTGGTAACTCGCTAAAAAGCACTTAAAATTCACTGCTGTGATGTGTGTAACACTGTAGTAATGGCTGTCAGGCAGCCTGCTCAGTCTGCTTGCTTAGGAATCTAGCTCTTGATTTGTTTTTTGTCAGTGCACAATCCATGCTTTGCCACCAGAGCTCTCTGGTGCATGTCACTGAAGTACCTAGTATATCTTAGTGCCATCATCACCTGAGGGGCAGATGGTTGTTCTTGAGAGATTCTTGCCCTTTGTAATGGCCTTAAGCTTTGCCTGAAGCTAAACTGGACTATTACAACATATGACATTATAGAAAAATAAAGAATGTCTTGGTAAATTCTTTGTGTGGTTAAACCCCCAAATTAGATATTTGATAGTTTGTCTGTTTCTCCCCAGGAATTGCCTGTATGGAAGGGGCGTAGGTGCTCTGATGGAGTTCTCCCTGGTGTGTTTTGCAGGGCTTGGATAGACAGTGTTGAAGGATACAGTGGACTTGTAGTTGGAATGAGTCATGCTGAAGAAAATAATGCCTTGGAAGGGCCAGTTCTTCTAGATGGAGGATAAGGGAAGAAAGACATGTTTAAGCTGAGCCCCAAGGTCTGCATCCAAACTGCCAGAAGGGTCAATACCTCCAGCTGACTTGTGCTGGCCTAACTCTGCTTCCTCCAAACTGCCTGTCTGCAAGCTGAAGCCTGCTTGCAGGTTTGGGCAAGCTCTGCAAGTAAATGAATGTAGGGAAGCTGGAGCTTGTGCTTCCTTTTGGAGCAAGTTCAAGTGTTCCTCTTCCTTCAGTCAATTAGGAGGGGTGCAGTCTGCCTGCCCAGGTTCCTCTCCTGCATGTGCTAATTGCTGGTGCTGCTGGGAGGCACATCCATATCAGGCAGGTGGGCTCCTTGCAGGCTGCAGGGAATGGCAGCCAAGCCACAGCTGTGCTCGCTGGCAAGATGGGCACAGCGTGAGGCCGCGGGGAATGAGGTGCTCTTGGATGCTTGCTGAGCGAGGTAGTTTAGATAAAGCTAGAAATGAGCTGAGATCAGCCTGTTTTGATTAACATGCAAGCCCAAAATGTTTCTCAGGGCCTGGGTGCAGTGGTATGGAGAGAAGGTATCCGTATGGCACTGAGGTAGGCTTCAGTTTACCTGGAAAGCAAAGGCGGTTCTAGGTTCTGTCTCTTGCATGTCTGCTGTGGTGCCACATGGGCTTTTTTCACTGGCTTCCCCGTTTCCTACCTTGTGACCATGAGCAGGGTGAGGTGATGCCTTCATTGCAGAACAAACAGGAAAAGGGGCAGGGGGGTGGGTGGATGCTAAGGGACAGCCTGACTTTCCCTGCCTACCCTCGATATAGTGAGCTGTCAGGAAGACCCATGTTCCCATCACTCCTCTCTACTATACTGGTTGCATTGGCCCCTGAGTGGGCTAGTAAATCTTCTGTCCCCTGTAGAGGAATGACATCTAGTCCTTCTTCAACTCTGGTATGCAGTCATTGCTCTTGACCATGGCAGTTCATGATAGCTTGTGGAGGCAGGCTTACTAGAATTGTACATCTGTTTAAACACAGCCAAAAGAGCCTGGTCATCTCCTTTCCCTGGCCGAGGAGAGCCCTTCGGAGGGATCGGAGACTAGGCCTTTCCTGGGAGCCACAGAGCGCAGGGTGGAGCAGACACAGGCAGCCTGAAGACAGGGTGCAGAGTAGGAGACTCACATGTGGAACAGATCTGGGACCAAGCCTTAAGGGCACCAAGAGCAGCACTTTCCAAGGATGGAGAAGTGACTGTTCAAAACCTGTTCAGTCTGGAGACCCTGAAAGATGATAGTTCGGAGGAAAGTCTTCCCTCTGCAAGCACATGGCAGGATTTG
Source organism: Burhinus oedicnemus (assembly GCA_008921705.1). NCBI lineage: Eukaryota > Metazoa > Chordata > Aves > Charadriiformes > Burhinidae > Burhinus > Burhinus oedicnemus. The sequence continues at coordinate 23,113 of VFFE01006448.1, read as the reverse complement.
ATCTGTCTTTTGCTGGTTCATAGAATCATAGAATTGTTTTGGTTGGAAGAGACCTTTAAGATCATCAAGTCCAACCATTAACCTAGCGCTGCCAAGTTACTGCTAAACCACGTCCCTCAGCACTATGTCTACATGTCTTTTAAATACCCCCAGGGATGATGACTCAACTACTTCCCTGGGCAGCCTGTTCTAATGCTTGATAACCCTTTCAATGAACAAATTTTTCCTAATATCCAGTCCAAACCTCCCCTGGTACAACTCGAGGCCATTTCCTCCTGTCCTATCACTTGTTACTTGGGAGAAGAGACTGACACCCACCTTGCTACAGCCTCCTTTCAGGTAGTTGTATAGAGCGATAAGGTCTCCCCTGACCCTCCTTTTCTCTAGGCTAAACAACCCCAGTTCCCTCAGATGCTCCTCATAGGACTTTGCTGTCTAGACCCCTCAGCAGCTTTGCTGCCCTTCTCTGAACACACTCCAGAACCTCAATGTCTTTCTTTTAGTGAGGGGGCCCAAAACTGGACCCAGTGTTTGAGATTTGGCCTCACCAGTGCTGAGAAGAGGTGTACAATCACTTCCCTAGTCCTGCTGGCCACACTATTCCTGATACATGCCAGGATGCTGTTGGCTGCCTTGGGCGCCTGGGCACACTGCTGGCTCATATTCAGTTGTCTGTCAACAAATACCCCCAGGTCCTTTTCTGCCGGACAGCTTTCCAGCCACTCTTCCCCAAGCCTGTAGTGCTGCATGGGGTGGTTGTGACCCAAGCGCAGGACCCGGCACTTGGCCCCGTTGAACCTCATACCATTGGCCTCGACCCATCTATCCAGCCTGTCCAGATCCCTCTGTAGGGCCATCCTACCCTCAAGCAGATCAACACTCCCACCCAACTTGGTGTCGTCTACAAACTTACTGAGGGTTCCTCTCATCATAGGACTGGAGCCTTCCGTGTTCAGAGTCAACTGATTCTAGTTATTAGTGTTGTGTTCAGGTGAAACTTGCCTTTGGACATGAGGACCTTTTGGTATTCTCCCACCACTCCAGAAAGTGGTCCATCTCCAGGCTCTGGCATTGGGTCCCTTCACATAGCCCCTTGTACCCTAAAGCACAGCTGCTTTATCTATCCCAGTAGTGAATCATGACTGAAAAATGGGAAAAGAAGTCTAGTTATTACTACTGGTAATGGCAGGAATCTGGACTGGGGCACTGAGAGCAGAGGAGGGAGATCTGTCTAGGCAAGCTTGCTTTGATCTTGTTTCCTCCTCGGGTCAGCTTTGTGTCCACTACTCCTTGAAGCCAGCGAGGGACAGGCAGGACAGAGCTGGGACACGTTTCATTTCAGCACGGGGCCTCTGAGGTGTGCCGCGCTGAGCATGGCAGCTCATCCCAGCCAGGAGGTATGGAGGCGATGAAGCCCCACACCTCGCCCTCACGCCTGCCAGCAGGCAGGGCCCGGCCGCCCCGGGAGGCAGCCTGAGGCGCCAGCCCCGCTCGCCCGAGCGAACGGCTCCCGCCCGTTCCAACGGCTCCCGCGGGCTCTGCGCCCGGCACCCCCGCGGCAGCCGGCCGCCGCCTCGCCTCGCCCCGCCGCCTCGCCGCTCCGGCAGGGGGCAGCCACGGGCCGCGCTGCCCGCTTGGACCGGGGTCGGGGCCCGCGGTCTGGCGGGCCCCAGGGAGGCGGCAGGGCGGTTGGCGGCCGGGCGCAGGTGGAGGTACGGAGTTACCCCCAGCCCGCCTGACGGTGCCGAGTTACGGTCTTCGTTGTTGCCCAGGCCCTGTCCTTCGCCATTTCTAGGAAATAAAAGATATTTTTACCATCTTCGTTTATTTTTCTGTGTTTGCGGGTCCCGCAGCACTCCCCCGAGCCCCCGTCCGGGGAAGGTCCCAGTGGTCATTTCCCACCGGCAGGCTGGGCCTGGGCGACCACGGTGGGGAGGTGAGGGGTGGCTGGGGTGAGGGGGAAAGTGGGGGTGCGTGGGCCAAAGAGAGCTGGGACAGAGACACAGCAAAACAAAAAGGAGGTGTCAGGTGGAGGTGGAGAAGCAGGAGAGGCCGGGCTGCAGTTACCTGGTGTGGCTGTCACAGCTGTTCGGTGTGTGATGCTTGAAGCCGACTGGGAAAACATCCTCCTGTAGAAAGTAGGTACAAAGCTGCTTGAATAACCTCACCCCGGGCCCCACTGCCAGCAACCTCTTCTTCCAGTGAACGGTGGTTTTGAGTGGGGTTTCACCCAACATCCGATTCGTTTCAGCTTAATGTTGTTTTTCTTTTGTTATAAAGGATAAACATAAGGACATCATATTTTACGCATGAAATAAAACTGTCGATGTGGTGTTGGGCAGGATTAGATTTAAAAACTCTGTGGGCAAATTGGGGAAATGGTCTGGAAGAAACAGGAGGCATCTGAATAGAATAAGTGGAAGGTCGTCCACTTGAGCAGCAACATGAACTCCCCAAGTACAGAGGAGGGAGTGATGGGTTAAGTAGCAATTCTTCTGAAAAAGGATCAAAAGCTGAATGCGAGTCAGCTATGTCATGGTGTTGAGGTGATGGAAAATAAGTTGAGGGGAGATGTGGGGTAATTGGATCCAGCCCAGCGGAGAGCAGAGCGAGCGAGCGGAAGTCCAGAAACCATTACCTACGGGGAAGCCTGAAAGAACTGAAATTCTCTAACCCAAAGGAGGAGAGAACTGAAGTCTTTAAGCACATAAAAGGACATAATCTTTGCTCCTTGTCTGTGATGGAGAAGAGGAAAAAAAGAAAAAAGAAGGCTTAAGTCACAGCAGGAAAGGCTCAATTTAGATGTTAGGAAAAACTTTCTAATGACAGGGGTAATAAAGAATAGACTGCCTGGGGAGTGGAGAGCTTTAAGATCAAGTTAAGCAACATCTGTCAGGGATGTCCGAGGTTTAGGTGATCCTGCCTTGGGTTAGCGGGGTGGACTGGTCTGACCTTTCAAGGTCCCTTTCAGCCCTAATTTTTCAGTGGTTCTGCGGGCCGACATTAATCTTCTTAATGGTATTTAAACAGTCAGCAGCTTCTCTTAAGTAACTGCTAGCAAGTCTCTTCTCTTGCCTGCGGTTTAAAATTAACTTAATTTCCATGCATCACTTTCACCCTCCAGCTCCCGAGTCCTGCATAGCCAAGCAGCAGCTGAATTCCTTGACTGCTTGTCAGTACCTTCCTTGTGGCTCTGTAGCTATCCACAATGAAAAAGAAGGGATAGAAGTGCTGCATATTGCTGGCTATGTTGCCAGTGTGAGGGTGGCCTCCTTTTCTGCATTTATACCTAGGAGATAGGGTCCTGCTTCTTGTGATAGCCAGATCTCATTTGTGGTTATTTCATTTTGTGTGCTCCAGGGACCTGCCTTTCCACGTTGCCTGCAGCTTTCTGAGGGAGCTTGTCATGCCGTGCCTCTGGCAAAGGCTGGCCTATTTCTGAAAGGAGTCATGTCAGACCATGGGTCTTCACTGTTGGTTTGTCACAGGTCAAGGCTTGAGTGTCCAAGCCCAGACACTGCCCAATGTGTGTGGCACTTGTGCATAACAAAGTGTACAACAACATGTGTTGTAATGAATACATTGCCCACAAGTGATCTCTCTTCAAATGGTGCAGAATCCAGAAAGAAGGAGTCTGTGGTGTGAAGTTGGCCCGCAGTCTGGGAGCATGTCCCTTCACCCCTTGAAACTACTAATGAAGGTAAATTAATTTTTTCATCTGCCAGCAACAGAATAAGAGGGGGAGAAAAAGCCAGGCCATGATGAGCAGTATTTGCAATGCTTGTCTAGTGTCCTTGGAAAACAGGAGAGCCAGTGAGTGTATCCTGAAGGCAGGGTGTCTGCGAACTTCTTAGTTACTTGCTTAAAACAGAAAAGACAGCATTTCCATAGCTGGGAGAAACTCTCCCTAATGAGAGAGGGAACCATTGCCTGAAAGTCCTCACCTTTGGAAAATAACTCGCTGCCGGGCGCTGAGCTGCACCTGTGGATTGTGACTGGGGTGACGCTGCTCAGTGTGACCATGAAAACTGGGTGGGTATGGCACCAAGAGGATCACTGACCCTGCGCCACAGCTAGGACATCAGTGATAGAGGACATATCCATAAACAAAACCAGGTTATCCAAAGTCAGGAAGACATGAGGCTTCCAAACCTTTGTTGTGTCCTCCTTAGTTATTTACCTAAAACAGAAAAGATGACATTTCTATAGTTGGGCAAAATCATGCCTAATGAGAGGGGGAACCACAAGTATCTTATCTGCCCACAGAGAAGCAGTCGCAATTTCTCCCACTAATCTTCTCCAGTGGTTTTAACCCACCAAGATAATTGTGGGCCAGATACACAGGCCTTCACACTCGCTTTCGTTAACAGAGCAAGATCTATCCTATCTCTGTGTGATGGTTAAGTCTTAAGACCGTTATTTTATACGTGGGAGTAACGTATAAAGAAACGAAGCAGCCACCGCAGCAGCAGGTTGGAACACAGGGTCTTTCATTCTCAGCCCTGAGCTCCTTCTTCCAGACCGTGCTGCCAGCCCTGAGAAGTGTGTGGGGGTGTTATTTATACGCATAATAAAACACCACCTGAGTGCAGCTGGAGTCCTACCTTTGAGCAACATTAACACGCTTCTGACTTCATTTACAGCTATTTCGTTTTGCCTCTCTTGATGCTGGGAATGAGAGTTTCAGGTGTGCTCCCATTTGAAAAAAAACAGTGTGAAATACGCATAAGTTAAAGTTGGTTGTGCTTTTGTGGAGCCTGTATCCCAAACTATATAGTAGCTGCTTTGTGCAGAAATTGTACAAAGGCACAGTTCCACTCCGGTGAAAATGTGTTTATCAGAACCACGACAGTATGAATATGACTCAGTAAATAAGACCTCAATTTTTTAAGGGAATGTTAGGAATAATACAAATACAGCAAGCTTGTAAGGCCCTTGTAAGGTAAGGGTGAAGCAAGTGCACTCCTCAAGTGCTGTGACTTGGGAGAGGTTTTTTGGAAGCGCTATGAAAGTCATAAGCTTTCTTGTGATCTTCTGAACACTGCTGTATCCCACAGAATTTGGGGGAAGGATAAGATTAGCCACCCAAATGTAAGTTTATTTGAACGAAGCATATAAAGTGCAGTGGGATATTTCAAGATAAAAGGAAACAGCGACCTTTTTTATTTTTTGCCCAGACACCACCACCTGGGGAACTCGGGTCCAGCCACACTTGAGCACCCTGTGTTTTGGGCATTGCAAACTCAGAGGTTTCCCATCTGAGGGGGTGTTGCCAGCCGCAGCGAGCTTGATCTCTCTTTCGCTCCGGAGCTGGAGCCAGACGGCATGCTAACACAGTGTGGCTGCAGGCCTTTTTGGTGTTTTTACTCTGTGGAGTTTTTATGAGACCATATCTGTCAAACGTATGTGTGAAGATAAATCAAACAAGCACAGCCACAGCTATTAAATAAATGTGAAATCTGAGTGGCTTCCACCAGCCCCTCGGTCCCTCCCCCTCAGCTGCCATGTGTGCTGAGTGTTTTACAGAAACAGGACGGTGAAGGACTGCTGGTTATGAGGAAGGGAAATCAGGGGGAAGGCAGCTCCTAGGGAAGGGGGTGATTTCCTTGCAGGGAGAAGCAGAGAGCTACAAGATGGGTTTGGGGCTCATGCTGCTGAAATCTTTGGGTCTGCAAAGAGCCTGTTTTGGATCTTGATGACTTTTGAAGAAGGGGAGACTCAACAAATTCCATTAGGGATGCGGTCTGACTGCTGTCATGGCATCCAAAGTGCGATGAAGATGGGCACTCAGCAGAGGCACTCCATGCAGAAGTGTAATGAGGTGGTCAGTCTCAGACCATGTTTGGGGCTAATGCTGTGTGAGCACCATGAGGCTGCTGTGCCATGAATACCAAAGCATGAGAAGGACATCAACTTCTACACGCCTCATAGCCTGTCTTCTCCTGGAAAATAAAATAATCTTGACCTGATCACCACTCAGATTTTCCCCCTATTCCATAAACTGTTCTTCCCCCAGGAGAAGGGTTGTCCTTCCAAGGTCAGGGTTGAGGTTACTAACAGGTCAGGGAGGGCAAGGTCAGGCTTGAAGCTGGCTGTCTGTACCAAAGCTGTCCCACGTAGGGAGAGGGCCTTGCACTTTCCAAAGCCATCAATCTCCTCCCTACTTTCACCAGCTATTCACCTCTCCCAGTTTTAAGTGGAAGAAAATACAGCCAACCTCTTCAGCCCTTGTGTTGCGCCTCTGGGAGCTGCATTCTTGCTCTCAAGTGGTCAGTCACCAAAACAGAATAGCCAATATATCACTCCCGGTGTCTTTATTTGGGGGTTGAAGTTGGATCAACGTATCTGAAGGCTACTGTAACCAGGAAGTGATTCTTCTCATTTCTGACAATGGGGCCACTTCTGCCACCAAGAAGGCATTTGTCACTTCTCCCTGACTGCACCAGGGTTTGGCTGAATGTACTTATTTACCCCAGCAGGCAGGGAGAGCATCCTTGCAGAGGAGACGGGGACTCGACAGTAGTCGAGCCTAACAAATCGCATGGTAACAAAGCGTACAGCGCTGGTGCCAAAGGCGAAACAGGAGGGGCAGCACTATGCCATGTGCTCTGGACACAGCCCATAAGGCAGGAGTGTGGGACAAAGATTATTTGACCTGGCTCCTACGTCTGTGAAATCATTGCACCTCCATTGATTTTTAATGCTGATTGACCCTAGAAGAGGATTTGACACATGGGAATATAGTCTCCTGCACCTAGAGTGTCATGACGTCTCTTTGTCCTGTGTATATCACCAATGTTCAACTGAATGAAAATAAATACTGAGAGATAGTTTTTGCCAGTAAAAACATACAAGGAGAAAGAAGGCTAATGTACTAGCAAGTGCATTTCTGATGAGTTGCTAATGCAATGCAAAATGATTATTAGTAATAATTAGCAATGCACGTGAGACTACTGTTGAACAAATGATCTGTGAACACCCAAAAGGCCAGGAAAAGAGTTAGAACCAATCTTTCTTTGAAAGTAAATAATTTAGATTGGATTCTGTGGGCTCATAGGGCCAGGTTGCTTAGTTGATGTGCTGGCACTGTTACTTTCAATGAAATCTAAATCAGGCAATTTACCCAAGCTGAAAGTCTTATCCTAAGTTTTCTGTTGAACATCAGAGTCATTATTAATGTTAAATATTTAAGGGCCTAGCTTTTCATTCCGTATTGGAGTTGGGTTTTTTTAAGTGTGCTGTAGGTCCTGGTATATAGTATATACATGCAGTTCCAAGTGACTCAGTTGCCACTTACCAGCTGAAATGCTGATTCTATACCATCATGACATTGGGAAAAATTTTATTCTGATCCCAAATAACAGAAAGCACAACTCAGAGGTCCTGAAGTGCTTGGTTGTCACGGCAGAGCATAGGGTGTAATTTGAATTTAGAATGGGAACACAGAGGAAAAGGTGGTCGTGACTGACGGCAGCGATGTGCCTGCAACTTATCTGTGCATATAAACACCTAACAACCCTTACTCTGCCATCCAAGGATGATATGTAGGTTTATAATACGTTTTACTCCTAATGCTGTGCTTTCCCATAGTGCAATTCCATTCGTAAATGCAGGTTTTCATGGAACAGAAGTAACACAATGGTAACTCTCAGTTCTCTGGTCTTCAGTTTATCCTGCCTCTCTCTCCTGTGGTCACCAGTCATCTTTTGTTTATGTTGCTGCCCTGCAACCAGAGTGAGAACCTTGTTAAGATCAGACTAAAGATGCAGATTGGCTTTGCCATCTACCGTAATGCCTGTTGTGAGAATCCCATGTTACACTGGGATCTGTAACATGCTCTAAGGCACTGCCAATGTGGGCAGTTGCCTTGGGTGCCAGGCTTGCAGTCTTTCTCTTTGCTTAGGCCAGAGGAGACAGGCGCTGGTTGCTTCTGGGGAAGCATGAAGGCAAACCACTGGTTTCTCACCTCCTGCAGGCATATCCCTCCATTCCTGTGCCCACGAGCATTGCTGGCTGCATGGAGCTTCCTTTTGCAGCAGCAATAGCCATTTCCCCACCCCATCCCACCGATGGCACTGGTAGCCACAAGCCCTACCTCCAGGGTTTTCAGTGCTGTCCCATCTGGCCCTGTATCCTTCACCTCTCCAGGACAAGGTTAGTCTGGACTGGCCCCTCCTGCTCGTCAGGCATGCAGCAGCAGCTGGGGAAGCACAAAAAGATCAGTGACACCTACTACAGATAAGGGACTGCAAGGGGAGTAAGTGGAAACAGGCCCTGTGCAGAAGGGAAAGGAAGCTTTGAAGGGCAGACTGAGGAAGGGGGAAGAAGAAACATCCTAGTGCTCCTCCCTGCCTGTCCCACTGAATACTCCTAACAAGGCCCTTCACTTAGAATAGACCCTTCCCAGCCCTCCCCATCACTCAACCTCCCCCAGAAGAGGTGCTGACTACCCCCAGATCTCTGTTTCCCCTCCAGATCCCTGAGGCAGGATACCTCTGTCATTCCTGACAGCTATCCAACCTGTCTTGAAGCTCTCCACTCAGGGAGGCTTCATGCCTGGACACTTGATGCATTGCTTCCATCTATTTGCCCTAATATTTTTGTAACATCAAGTTTGAATCCTTCTTTAAGCCTGTTAGTATTTCTTAACCTCTCCATTTTGGGCAGGTAGAACTGACGAGTGCCTTTCTCCCCTTGCTGCAATGTTTCATGAACTTAAAGACTTGTTGTGCTTTTCCTTGGTCTTCTTTTCTTAAGGCTAACCTTTACCAAGTCTTTCAGATTTTCCTCCCAGATCATGTTCTCTAGACCTCTCATTATTCTTCTTGTTTTCTTCTGGACTGTATCTAATTAGCTCACATCTTTTTTTGGCTTTTCCAAGAGCATGGCACTGATGACAAACAGTTCAGTTTCTAATCTGCGCTAAACCTCAGCTCCAGTAGTTCCATATCCATATTTGTGCAGTCAGTTATTCCTCAGTGTGGAGTCTTGCATGGATTCCTACTGTGTCCTTTCTTTTTTTTCCCTGACTGTTTCTTTAATTTGTCAGGCTGCTGTGTTGGGTTTTTTTTTAAAGTCTAATCCTGTCTTCGATATACTTGCAGTTCTTTCCAGCTTTGGGCATCCTGCAAATTTAATCATCCTTCTTCTAGTTCACAATCCAAGTCACTAATAGACTGGAGTCGGAGACCGAGAGAAACCTGTACATCTCTGTTCAATAGGTTCCTGTATGTGGAGAGTGAAGTCCTATTCACAGACTTCTGGGTACCAGTGCTGTGTCTGCTCTGCAGTAGATAGACCACACATTCCTTGCTGGTTTATGAGAATTTCATGCAAGACAGTGTCAAAGGACTTACTCAAGTCAAGATACTGACATCTGCTTCTCCTTACTGGCCTGCGAGGTCTGTCTCCTTGTTTTAAAAGGAAATTAGATGAGTTTGTCAAGACTAGACTATGAAGCTAATATTGGTTGTTAGTCATCCCATTACATTCCAGTTCCTTACAAATAGCTTTTTTTCATTATTAATTCCAGAATTTTTCCTGTAATTGAAACTAAATTCATTAGTCTATAATTCCCCAGCTCCTTTTTTTCCAAAGACTTTCTGATCTGGATTTTCCTTGCTTTTGCTATGCTTGTATACTAATTCTTAGTAATCCAGCCTAGATTTTGCTCTCTATACATAACCTCTTTATGCTCACTGTCAACAGCAGCAGTCTAAGTCAAGCTGTTCTTTTCTTGACTCCTTTTCCTTTCTCTGCACTGGTGTAGACCTTGCTTGAGCAAACCGTGTCTTGCTGCCTTCTTGTCCCAGCAACTAGCTGGGTGCAAAAAATCCCCCATTTCCACCAAAGCCTGGGCTGTAGTTGAAATCTGCTAGTTGCTTCCTGGCTTGATGGTTTGCAGGAGACTTGCCATGATGATGAGGCCTACATCTGGTGACCTGTAGGCCACACTTATGCTGTTGATGCTTGTGTTTTCTCCCTGAGCTATGTAAGCTATAGCATTTCACCTGGCAGATGTTCTGGGCCACCCACCTCAGCACTGGTGCCACCTTATTTCTTTCTTGGTTTTGGTCTTGTCAGAAATGTTTGGCATGAATGACAGGGCCACATCTTCAGCAATGCCCAGCAACTATCCATTCCAGCTACTCTGCAGGAGAGGGAAGAGATACTGAGCACCACTAGCAAACTAGAGCCCCCGCCACCCCAATTAGGGGTGCCTTTGAAGTCAAGGTTAGATCTGCATTACCATACCAGCAGTGAAGTCCTAATTCAAGCCATCTTTGGATAATGTTTGCTCAGGTGTAGTATCTTGGAAGTGAAATCATCGCCGCTCCTTCTCCAGAAAAAAATAGTCATTGTTTGCCACATTTAATTAAGTTTTCCCCTCTGTTCACACAGCCTCCCACATCCAGATCTGAAGTGAGTTTTATAGTTTCCTCTCAGCCTTCTCCTTTGATCCTAAAGTAGCTGTCACCTCAGTACCTACAGCCCTTTCTTTCTCACCTTGGCCAGCATAAAATGTGTTTGTGTGTTAATGGCTTTCTCCTTGGGGGCTGCTGACTCTCTACTAGTCAGCTGGATGCTAGATGAAATCATTCTCTCTGCTGGTTAAAGTATGTCACATATATGTCTTTCCCCGCCTGTGTTTTATGTTCCATCCCGACTTCATTCATAGGAAATTACTCTGGTTTAGTTCATTTTGTTTTGGAAAATGAATCCGTTGCCAGGGGAATGTGAGAGATTTCCAGAGACTGGGTCCAAGTTTAGTGCAGGAAGGTGCTGCACAGACTGCCACACACAGCCTGCTGCTGCTCCTCGCTCCTGCACTGCTAGAGGCTATTCCCTCCTTAGAGCCTCTTCAGCACCAGCCATACTCAAACCAATGTGACTTAAGTTGTGTGGAGTCTCTGTTTTGGTCAGCCATGTCTGTGACCTGCTCTCTCCGCCTTATTTGACTTCAGTCAGCCAACTTGCCCTATACCTGAATTAGAACCGAGGCTTGAACCTTCAGGTCTGCGCACTGGGGAAAAAACCTGCTTCGATAAACCGAGCTATATTACAGCAACCAAAGCAGGGCAGGAGCAAGCCTTCAGGTTACAGTGAAGAAGGCTTAAAATAGCAAAAAACCCAGCCACTTGATATAAATAAATGACAAAATAACGCTGTGCTACAAGATGTCAGTGCAATTATGAGTAGTACCATTTTTAGACTGTTTGTTGGGATAAAGTTCTGCAACAAAAGTTATTAATAACATGCTTCACCACGAGTGTCGCTTCAGTGGCGTGACTCGGAAACCTCAATCTAACGACAGCTTGTCTGCTGTAGAGCCTAATTTGGATGCTGCATTCGGCCATGCCACAACAGCCTAGATTCAAAACGTTTGATTAGTATGATTAATCCAAAGCATAAAGCAGACTGCACATTTTCACTGGTGTGCTGTCAAATCAATACTCTCTAGCTCTGGTACCAGGATGAAACAACAGGATCTGTCCCGCAGGCATGGTGTATGAAGAGGGCTAATGGGGAAGAGGGCTGATTTGAGGAGGGTCTGGAAAAGCAAATCTAGAAGGGAGGATTGACGGCGTGTGGAGTGAAGTGTCAGAGAAGAGATGTGTGCATCTACATACAGGGACCCCAATCTGCTCCCCCTCTGCTCCTCAGAGGTAAAATCTTAAGCCGCTGTAATTGGTGACAGATGCCGGCTGCTGAACCAGAGCTCTGCTCCATCTCAGAAGAGGAAAGTGAAGAAGAGGGCACAAAAGATGTGTGTTAGAGTGGTACATGAGGAACCACTGCAGATTATACTCTCCTAAATGAACAAATGTTGTTCTCTAGCGTTTGCTATAGATGAATTTTTAATTAAAAAGTACCCACATTTGTAAAGAAGAAGGTCTAGAGGAAAGGTCTGTGATTTTTGCTCTTTTTTTTTTCTTCTTCATGTATTACTATGTCAGTGACCTTATTAAATCTTCTACAGATCATTTTCAAATTCATGCTTACATTGTGAACCAAAAGAATGAAGGAAAAAAATACCTCCATCCAAAAAATGTCTGGCAGAGGATGAACAAAAAGTCTGCTTTGGAAATGAGCACTGTCTCTCCCTCTCTCATACATATGCACACATACCCTTGCTGGGCAAATCACTGCTAATCAGGGTTACTAAGAAGAGTTAAGGCCAAATCTGGAACAAGGGAAAACTCTGTCAGTAGAAACAGCTCAGCAGATGCACATTTATTACATTCACTGCAGCAGCAAAGAAAAAAACAAAACAGAACAAAACAAAAACATTTCTTGGTGCCTGTGTCTGATTTGCCTGCTATGACCTCTCTTTCCTTCAAGCCAAGTCCTTTCTTTCTGCAGATCTCCATGTATGGTTGGCATTCCACAATTAGGGAGGCATCAATAAATCAGTGACAGACAAGCAAGGACTTCAGCCTTCCCTAGAGCTTGCACTGCTAAAAGTTCATCTCCAAGTGCTCCCTCTTCATTCCAAGCAGCAGTCAGGGTGCTTAGGGTTTGCGAACAGGAACAGCATGGGCTCAATGCTGGCCAGGCTCTGAAGCTGGAGACTGAGGGGCTGGGGATGCAGATAGTATGGGGTTGAACTGAACGCCGTTAGATATTGGACTACGCAGCGAGCCAAGAACTTGGGTGGTAGCTATTGTTGTGAATCACGATCAAGACATGTTGTTATTACATAGTGCTTTACAATGGGTTGAGGCCTGATGCAAACAGTGGGGATCCAGCTTTGCAGAACATAAAGACCAAAGAAAGGCTCATGGGGCAAAGGGACAAAAACGCCTGTATTATGAAGAGAGTCCAGTGTGGCAGAGAGGATACTGTATGAAGCATCAGTGGCAGGGCTCAGTTGCATAGGTGGCTTCTGTGGTAGCCACAGTATACCTGTCACAGAATACCTCAGGTGGGACAGGACCTTGGCAGGCCTCCAACTTTGGCCCCCACTCAGAGCAAGGCTATTTTCAAAGTCAGATCATGTTGTCCAGGACTCTGTCCAGTTGAGTTTTGAAAATCTCCAAGGATGAGGATTTCACAATCTCTCTGCGAAACCTGTTCCAATGCTGAAACATCCTCCCAGATAAGATTTTTTTCCTTCGCTCCAGTGAGCATTTCTCTTGTTGCAACCTATGCTCATTGTTTCTTGTCCTCTCACTGGCCTCCTCCAGGTGCAGTCTGGCTTTGTCTTCTCTTTAACCTCCTTTAGATAACTGAAGACAGCAAGTAGATTCCCCCTTAGCCTTCCCTGCTCCAGGCTAAATAGGTCCCTTTCTCTCAGCTTCTCCTGATGCACCCTCTGTAGCTCCCACATCTCTTAGTGGGAAATAATTTTCCTCTGCCCTGTCTTTTTAGACAGTAAGGTCTTTTGGGATGGGTATTGTTATTTAGTACATCCATGACAATTTGAGACCTCCTGGATCTCTCTGCTGGGGTCTCACAAGTCAACTGCCCATAAATAAATAATAGAGCATAAACAAACTTTGGAAACCCCCTGAGAATTCGGGGTGTGCAGAGGGGCCTGGGGATGTGATGAGTTAGAGAGGGGAGGCAAGGGTGATGGATGATCACTTTATGGAAAACTTTTTCCTCAGGATTAACCCCATTCCCTTGCCTTTCTGGGAGTCAGAGAGGGTCTGTAAGTAAAGCTGCAGACTCACTTGGAGAGTAGGACGGGGAAGGAGTACACCACTAAGTGCTTGGTTATGGTCTCGTCTACTAGATGCCCTCATCTTCTGAAGCAAGATTCATTATACCTGAGCCATCCCTGACAGGTGTTTCTCCAGCTCTGTTGGCCTAAGCCTTTGCTGAAAACCAACCCCAGTTCTCCTCGTACTCCTCCCTTGGACTCTATAATCTTTAGGACAAGTCCTTACGTATTGAAAGGCTGTTATGTTCCCTCTTAGTTTTCTCTTCTCCAGACTAAACAAACCCAATTCTTTCAATCTGCCCTCATAGATTATGTTTTCTAAATCTTTTATCGTGCTTGCTCTTGCACCTCGGAGCACTCCCCAGTTTGTTTACCCAGTTCAGAGAGTGCTGTGCCCGGCGTCCCCAGCCGAGGCGTCCCCAGGGACAACTGCAGCACAGTCATTTTCTCCCATGCCTGGCCTATGAATCTCTCATTAATGGATTCCATCAAGAGACTTGCCTGTTTTGAAACAGCATGACAGTGTTGACTAAGTTTTTGTCTGCGATCCCTGGAGCCTTTCCTGCAGCGGTGCTCTTTATCCAATTAGTCCCCATTTTGCATTCGAGTTCCAACACCTCGCTGTGGTATTTTGCACTCGCTCTTGTGTGATTTCCATCCTGCTGATTTGAGACCAATTGTCCAGTTTATCTAGATTGTTTTGAAATCTGCTGCTGCCTTCCCCTCCACACAGACCCCATGACTGCAACTCCTCCCAGCTCAGTGGTGCACATGAATGTTAGCCTGATTTCTCTGCAATATCCCTGATGTTGTGGTCCCTATTATCTCTACTCCTGTGGTCAGGCAAGCTGTTGAACCGCGTGGGGCCCAGGGCAGAACCCTGTTTGCAGCAAACATGGTCACTAACCTTTTGGGACAGTGTTACAGTGAGTTGCACACTTGCTTGTAGGATGCCTTCACCCACTGGAGGTTCCTGGTTGTTTATGAGGCAGTTTTCCAGCACACTGGAGGGCACCTGGTATTGCTGGGCTTCTGGGGGCAGCACCGCTAAGTGCTGAGCAAAGGACTAGCAAAAAAAGCTACCCTGTGGCCTACAGCTGTGAGGAACTGAACAGTGAAAAACATCCAGAGGGAACTTCTAGGCAGAAGGATACACTGAAGGGTCAGGCAAACTTCCCTGTCTATAGCTCCGTAAATACCTGAAAGGCCCTGGCCAGCTGGAGAGAGCGGGTTATGTCGGGTGGCATCCTCAGGAGCTGAGGGCTTGCGCCAGCTCTGATTTGGCCCCGTGAGTTCTCAGCTGACCCCAGGGCACCAAGAAGCACCAGGTCGTGCCCAGGGCTGGGGGCTTCCCCAGGGTCTGAGCCCAGAACAGGACCTGACAGCACTGCGGGGACTTCCCCGCACTCCCCTCGGTGCCTGGCTGTCTCCAGGCCCCGACTGCCAGGCTGGGATGTGGGTTAGCAGATTTTTTCCACGCTGCTTCTCCGGGATCCCTGACAGAGCCCATCAGAGCTGCCTTTTATCAGCACTGCACGCCTTAGTGAGCCTGTCATGACTCACACACAATGTGCTCTGTGCCGGATTAATCCGGCTGGCTTTCATGCTCAGGATGTGGGCGATGGGCAGGGTGGGGGGGCACGGGGACAGATGCAGGGCTAGCGGGGGCCCAGGAGACTGGGGATCCCCAACCTTTTCACTTGCTGGAGTTAAAGATGTGTTTGAGGGCTGTTTCAGGGGAGAGGGGAAGAACAAGCCATAGGCAATGAAAAAGAAAGAAGGAAAGGTAACAGGTGCGTGGGAAAGTGGTGAAGGAGAAGAGATTATAGGTAAATAATAGGTGAATAAATGGACTGCAACAAAGAGAGAATGGGATGTAAAGGGAGATCTGTGTGCCTTAAAAAGTAAGCTCCCTTGCTGATAGACATGACAGGTAGCTATTTCACATAGGTGTAATTACTCAGGGACTGCACCTCAGCTAAAGGGATCTTTTCAGCCTTCAGCATTAACCTGGAAAACCTTTAAGATATCTCCATATCTTGACTATTGATGTCTGTAAACCCTCAATAACTTACTTGAGATTAAGGGAAGCAGTAAAAAGTGTGAAATCCTAAACCTGGTGAAGTCTGTACTGGTGGGAATAAGACTCCCATTGACATCTGTAGCACCAGGTTTCCACGCAGCGTCTCCACAGAGATTCCACAGAGAGATGAAGTGGTTCATCTAACATGAGAAGAAACTAACTGCTTTTTCCAACAAACCTCTGCAAGCCTGGAAACAGATAGTAGGGGAAACGGATTGATAAAAGCCACCTAACCCAGTACTGCACAAACATCTCACACTCCCTGCTATGATTCCTAGCTGAAGGTGTGCACACACCAAAAATTCATGATTTTCCATGAGCTGGGGATGTTGCAGACGTGTGCATACGCATAATGTGAATGCATATGCTAACACATTATCTATATTGCATATATATCTCTCTCCTCCAATTTGAGATTCACAATGTTAATCTGAAATTATCAATTCTGTCTACTGCATTTTACCCAAGAAAGCCCTATTTTCAGCACCTACTGCCTAAGTTCCCATCTCCACTTGGAAGGGTGAACTACTTTATAACATCCTATCCTGTTTATCCACTGCGGTTGCATCCTAAAGTTCCCAAATAATTTTCCATTCAAGGACCTGAATAAGCTTGCCTGCTGCTGAAATGGCACCTTCTCTGGGGAAAAACAGAGAACACCTATTTAATAGCACATGGCAACGTTGTAACAGCAAAAGATGACATGTATGGTCTTGTTTTGACATCCTGTCCATCAGGGGAGCTTTTCTTATTATTACTTTGAGATGGATTTTGGTGATGAACCCAAAGGCAGGAGGGCATGTACTACTAGCACTACCTCTTTCTGTACACAGCAGGTTCGTGGTGCTCTTGTATCCAGTCTCAGGTCTTCCCACATCCAGCACTGGCAGTGAGGTGCGTGGTCACGATCACAAACATGGTTGCATTGGCTTTCACTGCATGAGAAATTTTAAACTGTAGAAGAGTCGTTGCTAAGTTCTGAGGAAGAAAGCAGGATGCTAGGGGGAGAAAAAAAGGCTATTTATTTAGAGCATTTGTCTGAGCCCCTTACTCAAGCAAAAGGTTTTACCCATTGCATTTGATAATTTCCAATGAACAAAACCTTTTCTTAAAGACCCAGTCCTCCACCCAAAATGTTGACTGACATTGTAAAACACTCCGCAAATACAAGAGGATCTCTTTGATTACCAGTCCCTGACCATTTTAAGACAAGGAAACAAATGGATCCGAACTGGGTCATTTCATAGACCTGGGAGCGCACCGATTGTCCAGATAATTCATATCAATGAGCCCACTACAAACAGAATGGTAGTTCTTTATAATGTCCCCTATAGATACATAGTACAGAGCACAGGTACGGCTGTGCCCGTATATAACACATTTCATACCAATATACCTATCAGCACGCAAAAGGAGAATGATACCTTTGCGGGGATATGTTTCTTTTATATTGGTCTTACCGTGCCTGAAATAGGAATTGTACCAGCAAAACTATCCTGTTGCCAACCCTTCTCCAACAGAAGGCAGAGCTAGCACTGGTTCACTGACATTTATTTTATTTCATAATATATACATTACCCCTCATGCAAACGCGTGTATATATTATGAAATAAATCTCAGTGAACATATAACATTTATGTCTGACATCAGGGTGAGCTCGTCATAACCAAGTCTACGTCCCTGATTTGGATCCTAGTTGTAAAACTAAACTGAAACCGAGTTGGTTTAGTTTACACCAGCACAGATTTCCTAATATAGACAGGCCCTATCTCTTGTCCTCCCATCCCACCCCCCTCTTTAATTTGGCTCTCTGAGTTTTGATGACTGAATCACTTCCCCCTTTGTTTCTCTGATTTCTTTCCTAATCTTCTGCTCCTGAAAGATGCTTAGCTACTGAATCCCTGTACAAATACACTTTTCTTTCTAAGCTTCTCACCAGCCAAACAAGGTTTTATTTGTTTATTTAATTTGACATGCCAAGAGAGAAATGATCCCATTTCCTATGGATTATCGAAGTAACAAATAGCTTTACAAGAGGGTAAACAAAGTAAAACTCATGCTGAAACTCCTTTGAACCAGGGGCTTCCCATTCACGTCCCTTTCTAATGTGAATCTTTCCCCTCTCTTCACTGCCGCATACAGGATGACTTTCTGGTCGCTTTGGCCCGTGGCCGCTGCTCAGACCAGCCCACTGCTGGGGCTGAGCTAGTCATGGCCTCCTCATCCTTCCCTTCACCAAACTCACCGTGAATTACCCAAAATAAAGCCAGACAGCTTTGAAGTCGCTCTGTGAAGGAGTGTTTTCTCCATCTTGTCTTTGGCTCCACAGCCCAATTCCTCCCCATCAATTTGCCACTTTTGCAAAGATTGAGAGCTAGAAAAACCTGAGGGTGAGCCTGGGAGCCTCCATGGAGATAGGGATGCCGCACTGATTTTTGTTGGGAGTTTTGCCTAACTCAGGCGCCAGGCATGGACACCTGAAAGCATCACTCTGCGCACAGACCTCCTGCAAGGTGCATTTCTGGAGAAAAATAAAAAAAAACAATAAAACCCAGGCCTGAATCTGGGCTAAAATTCAGAAGGACTCAGAGCCAGGGGTGCTGATGGGCTCCCCCCAGGACGACAGACCCCAGCAGGGTGCAGCTCACATTTTTTTGGGGCGTTTAGGTTTGAGGGCTGGGGCCTGGCCGGCTCCCCCCTGCCCCCAACATCCCTTTCTGTTTATTACTCCTGCCGTAATTGGGAGGCATGTGTGGATGAATTAAACATAGCAGGACGGATGAGAAAACTCTCCCTCTTAGCTGGCTGAATGAGCAAATTTAACTGAGCCTGTTACCCACTGAGTATCGTGCCGACATGCCAGGGTCCGGTTTCCTTTGAGCTCGCCCTTTCATGCGGAGTCCCTCCATGCCCCCCGCCTTGCTCCGCACAATATCAAACAGCTGGAGTTTCTGCAGCCCCGAGGAGGAGCCTTTGCATCTGATAGCAGCGGCAGTGGGAATTTTGCCTGGGATCAGAGGGGGACGGGGCTGATCCGGGCAAGCCAGTAGCTGAGGACTGGGGGGCTCTGGCACCTGCAGAGGGGGATGGGTACCCCTCCAAACGCAGCTAGTGCCCCATCACTGCTCATGGTAAAAGCTTCCTTATACCTGAGAGAATGGGGTTAAAGGAGAGGTTTTCAGCTTTCACACTACTTTGAGCTTCAGCCAGGCCAGTGGCACCCAGAAGTCAGTTCTGGTGGGTAGTTTGAAATAAATGGGTGCCATCCCCGGCACAGTAGCAGGGCAACTGCCTGCAAGCAGGACTGCCGCTGGCTCGTCCGGGGATGCCAAGGGGACACGGCCACACAAACCAGCATCCTGCTTCGGCCCCAAGGCATTTCTTCCAGCCTTAACAACAGGGACAGGTGGGAAGAGCAGAGTAGGAAGGGCACTGCTGCGCCCCATGTTTCCTCCTCCCTGGGGATAAACAGGGAATGTGATCCTGCAGGGCTGCAATCTTTTTTTCCCTAGCATTAAACAAGCCCTGGGGCACTTCTTTGCACAAGGCAGCTCTAATTCTGCTCCCTTGCCTCTTTCTTCCCACCTCTCTAAGCCTAAAAGTCAGCGCTAATTCAATTCCTGTTTTAATTTAGGACAGTTTACGACTGCTCTAAATTAGGAAACCACTGTTTTTCAGACCAGGCAGGTGCTAGAGGTCTCAGCACTTGTAAAAATTAGGCCACTTAGTGAGGTGTCTACATACGGATTTAGCACCTGAGGACTGCGTTACTAAGCAGCATAAAGAAAAACTCGGAATCTGAGAAACAGTTCTTTAAAAGATAATTAAAAAGCAAAGTTAACATTTCGGAGGAAGGAAATTTGTGTTCAACCTGATAAGCCTACCCATTCCATTGCAACTTGAAGAGCCATCAATATATATTCCCTTGGAATTTAAGAAACCTGGCAGAAAAAATGAGTTTTGACATTTTCAGTATGCCTGTCATAAACCAAGGAAATAAGAAACCCAAACCCAAATATAAAAAACCCTAAATCCTTTGAATCATCCTTATGCGTGAAAAATTGGCAATCCAGGAGCACAGGCCCCTACAGTGCCGCTAAGCACGAATAACTCTGAAACCTAATGATGACATGAGGATAAACTTGAACTCTTTCATCTTCTTCCCTAACGGAAGGACTTCAGATTTAGAAACTGCAGGTCACGTTTATCATCTACGCTCTGTGCATGGCAAAGATGTGAGAAACCTATCCTGACCTTTCAGTGACAGGTTTGTTTCAAGCTAGTCTTTATTGAAGGGCTTTGGAAGATGGAGGATTTCCCTGCACCTCTGGGTAAATTTATGTTTTGGGGCATGTATTCATCCTTTGGTGCGTGAGGAGGCAGTGAGCAGGAGCTGGTTTGGTTTAATCCCAGAGAGTGGTGTCATTGCTTTTTGCTGAAAATTATGTGTCTCAGACACTTTCCCTGAGAGCAAGCACCTGCCAGGAGGGATGGCTGGAAGAAAAGATCTTTTCCTTCTTGTCTCAGTTTTCTCCATGTCACCTCCAGAGAAGCTGCACACCTTATGGGTTAAGAGAAGGAGTCCATTGCCTTCCTTGAGACCAGCTGGCTAAAATCACGCATAGACCGTTTGACCTCCATGGGAAGAAACTGTCTTCATTTAGCAAAATATTAGCCCCTGCGCTTTGGAGGAAAACTGCAACTTGAAATAAACATCTGGGTGCATCTTATTTAACCTGGATGCATGCAAAGTTTTGCCTTTTGCATAGTCCTCCTTCTCTCCTTCCCTGCCTTCACTTTTGTTTCAGGCACCTTGACGTCCTGATCCAGATGGTCTGTCCCAGATCCCACAACAGGGCAAACAGGATGGGAACCTTCTGCTGGAAGCAGTGAGCTTGTGGTTGATGCCAGGCAGGGAAAGCACCTCGGGTCCCCTCACAAACGTTGATTAAGCCTGTGAGGCAGCTAAGCAGCTGCTTGAACTTCAGCCGCGCAACTGGGGAAACTGAGGCACGTACGTGGTGACAGGACTTGCCTCATCCCACCCGGCAGCGTGCTACCACCAGAGCCTGGGCTAGGCAGACCTGTGGCAGTGCTCAAATATGGTGGCTCCTACGTCCTTCCAGCAGGTGCCTGGCGGCATAGGGACAGATGGACAGAAAAGGGGAAGCTCGACAGGTGGTTGGAGTGATTTCTACTCAACTCTCTGACCTTGGTCCCTCCTGGGAAGGGGAGGTCTCCCAGGAGGGCTGCCACGAAGTGGTATTTATCAGCAGCCCATTTCGTTACAACTAATGACCGCCCGAGGCCCCGACACCCGGGATGAAGCGGGATGGCCGCCCGCTGCAGGGGCACACCAGGGTCTCTGTGAGACACCAGGCCCGGCGCGGCCCCGGGGCGGCCGCTTCAGTCAGCGAGGCCTGGCGGCTGCCGCGCACCGTGTTCCCCTCCGGGCCTGGGGAAGCCAGGGCCCCGCCACCCCCCTACCCCACGGCCAGCGGGCCGGCCTCCCTCCGCCAGGGCCAAACTTCTGGGCCCAACTTTCTTTCCCGCTTCCGTCTGCCGGGGAGCGGGGGGAAGCGCTGGCGGGCGGCGGCGGAGCGGCCCTGCGTTCTCCTTTGGCGGGTAGGCACCGGCCAGGCCATGCCGGTGACTGGTATTATGGGGGCGGGGGGGGGAACGGGATGGACGGACACAGGGGACGGGGCACGGCCGCTGCCTGGCTTTTGGGGAAGAGGGGTTATTTTGCGTGTCTCTCCCTCCTCTGGCTCCTCCTCTTCATCCCTCCTCCTCAGGGGGAGGGGAGGAGGGAGGCTCAGGGGCAGGAGTAGCCCGAGCAGGGAATTGTTTGGGAGTTCAGTCATCCAAAAGTCGTCTCCCGTATGGAGGGTCTGGCTTCCCGCATCCCGGCGCCTTTTCCCTCCTCCTCCTCCTCCTCCTCCCGCCGCGCCTGAGCCC
>VFFE01006447.1:124354-156214 GCA_008921705.1 Burhinus oedicnemus | reverse complement strand
AAAAAAAAAAAAAAAAAAAAAAAAAAAGGATTA
Source organism: Burhinus oedicnemus (assembly GCA_008921705.1). Classification (NCBI taxonomy): domain Eukaryota; kingdom Metazoa; phylum Chordata; class Aves; order Charadriiformes; family Burhinidae; genus Burhinus; species Burhinus oedicnemus. The sequence continues at coordinate 156,181 of VFFE01006447.1, read as the reverse complement.
TACAAGAGATGAGAGAAGCTGAAACGGATGCCTGGGAAAAAGACAGCTGGATTCGATGACCCAGAAGGGCTCTTCCAGATGGGCCCTTCCAGTCCTATTCCAGAATATGAATTTCAAACCCTCGGCACTTTCATGAAATCACTCTTGCTTTCTGCTTTTCTTGTTAGCCTGCCCCAAGGAAAGCACAACCATCGACGGATACCAAAAGCCAGCATAGGGGCTCCTGAATTTCCACCCTACCGAAGCATCCCTGGAAGCTCACCTCTGCCAGCCTCCTGCACCCGCCATGCAGCACCACGCGCAACGAAGCCCCACGCGCCTCCACTGTCCCTCATTAGGAAGTCAACGGTGGTCGTCACTTCTGCGTGGTGTTGTAATGCCTGTTTTACGGGTATGGATATTTGCCAAGGCCTCCGGCTTTCTCCAGCCATGAAATAAGCACTAGTATCATCAGTCTGCTGTGAGACCTTCCCAGAATACAGAGAGAGGGAAAAGAAGGAGGTGGGGGGGAAAAAAAAAAGGTCCTTCTGCTAGTTGCACAGAAACCCCAACATTTTATACTTGGCACGCTGGAGCCAGCATCCCCAACCGGCGCTCCCACCGTCACAGATGATGCCAGCTAACGATCACGCATGTCAAACGGACACATCGCTTGGCCACCGGACGGCAGCCAGTCGCAGCACAACGGCCGTGGTGACCCACCGGGTGACGACTGTCACAGCTGTCACCAAAACCCAATTTCCACCTTTTGGATAAAACTCGTGAGCCTTGCCTCTGTTCTGGCACTCGGCATCGGTCCGTGGGGGCCCTGCTCGCATTTCAATTAACAGCATTTGAGGATCATCGAGGGGTGACAGCAGAGGTGCTGATGTCTAACTAGACAGAATTATTTTTATCCTTTACCTCATTCAGCTGCTATAAACCAACAAGGGAAATTCCTAAGAAAAAGCTCCAGTATAAACAGAGCCGTTGCAGGAAAGCAGAAGGGTAAGCGGGTGTCTGAGAACGGACATCACTAATACCAGATTACAGGATTTTTAATTTTTTTTACATCTACTACAAAAGCAACAAAACTTCCATTTATTTCACAATCTGTGTCTCTCCTATTTTTATTTTTTTTACCGTCTTTTTAGCAGTCACTACTACACAGTTCACATACAGTTTTTAAAGACATAACGGAATAGGTATTTCCAGCAATCTCGGCCTTAAAATGCATTTCCCTGGAGTGCTTTTTGTTCAGCAAAAGCTTTTGTGCTAATGTTGAGCACAGGTCATTTAGAATTATTATCTTATATTTAAGCTGACAGGGAATCCCACCCCTTTGAAAAATTAACTCCAAACACTATGTTTCGGCTTCACAGGAGGGAAAAGTCACACAGCCAGAGTCAATTTGCCCTAAAAAAATGTTGCAGTTACAATGGAAGAGACAAAGTGATCTATTTAAAGAAGGTAACGGGAGAAGTTGCTGATGACGTGACAAATCCGAACTGGTGCATGCTGACACCCTTCTAAAGCACAGAATCACAGAATGGTTTGGGTTGAAAGGGACCTTAAAGATCATCTCGTTCCAACCCCCCTGCCATGGGCAGGGACACCTCCCACCAGACCAGGTTGCTCCAAGCCCCGTCCAACCTGGCCTTGAACACCTCCAGGGATGGGGCAGCCACAGCTTCTCTGGGCAACCTGGGCCAGGGTCTCACCACCCTCAGAGTGAAGAATTTCTTCCTCATATGTACTTTAAATCTCCCTTCTTTCAGTTTAAAACCATTCCCCCTCATCCTATGGCTCCATTCCCTGATCCAGAGTCCCTCCCCAGCTTTCCTGGAGCCCCTTTAGGTGCTGGAAGGGGCTCTAAGGTCTCCCCGGAGCCTTCTCTTCTCCAGGCTGAACACCCCCAACTCTCTCAGCCTGTCCTCACAGCAGAGGGGCTCCAGCCCTCAGATCATCTCTGTGGCCTCTTCTGGACCTGCTCCAACATGTCCATGCCCTTTTATGGTATTTCAGCGCTCCGTACTTCAAGACCTGTAAAATATTTCTTTGGCTCTACCTGTTTCCCAATCCGATGCACAGGCGTCCTTCAAAGATGCTACCCAGCAGTTTTGCTCTCTTACTGGATGGAGGGCCTTTGTCACTACAAGCCTTTAATTCTTTATGGACATATTGGTAGCTACAGAGAGATTTTATTTTCATTTTCCCCTTCACAGTGTCTTTGGAGTATTTGTTCTTCCGTGCTCTCATAATTCTGAGTACCCAGTTTGAGTCATGTTGAAAATGTATAATTTTCCAGAAGCCGCAGACATATGATTATCTTGATTCCTGCTTCTTTTGACATATCCAATTGTCACCCAAAATCTGTATGCTATTGTGATGATCACGCTTTTATGTAGTATCTTAAGGATTACAAGGCCAATATTACCATTTCTCTAATGCCTTCTGCTTCCCTCTCCAAACATGCACTGAAGAGAGAATTTTAAAGGAGAAAAATAACCTCCAACAGCAAAGTCTAAAAGATCCTCGGGCTAGAAGAGTTTCCTGGGACATGGGATAAGGTGGATGTTTGACTTCCCATGCCAGACGAAGGCAAGGAACTGAGCCTGGGGCGTTACTGTAGGTGAGGTCTCTAACTACCAAGCTCCTGGCCATAACACGAAGCCCTCTCTGCATAGCTGTGCGTGCACAGGACATGAAGAAGTATCCATATCACCACGTCTGTTGGCCCAAGGGCTATGAGTAAGCAACGTTTTGCATTTGATTTTAACACAAATGTGTGTGTGTGTGTGTGCGTGTGTTTCCTTCTTATATTAATAAACAAAATATCCATAGGAAGACCGGTTATCATTTACCTCTAGTTGAGACAACAGAGACAAATTCATGATGAAAGTGAATTAACAGAAATACTTTGGGTGGGAAAAAATTCAGAAAGAAATGCAACAGATTTCCTCCCTCCTGGTCTTTATGACAAATGATTTCCATTGCATCAGAACATCATTTTTTTGCACTACCATGGAAAAGTCAGAAAAACAGAACGTCCTCCAAGCAAGCACAGCAAAAAATACACACATCAGGCAAGGAGGTTGTCAGGAACTTTGTTTATCCAGAGGGGGTGTGTTGGATTTGCTACTTGAGAGAGCTTTTTCTTTTTTTTAAGAGAAGGATAAAACCATCAAGTTTTACTAGAATGAGAGGAGTCAAGATTCCCTTAGAGCTCCCTCTGCTTTCTAATGGTTTTGTCTAGAAATACATGACGGGAAGCTATTCTAATCATCAGCCTGAGAGCAGGATGTGAAGATGCCACTGATGAGAACACCCACCAATACTCAAATGCTAGCAGGCTTGCAATCATTTAAAGGACTCATTAATCTAAAGAAAATACTTAGAAAGAAACTCATAATTAGAATTGGTGAGCAGCCAGCTTTGCTGAAATGAGAGAGCATTTCTTCTTTCTCTGGTTTCACCCAAGACACCTTGATGGACGACAACGCCTTTGACGGAATTCAATATTTTGCAATGACTTTGGGTACAGCTAAGCTGATAATGGCATTCTGTAAAACAGTTGCATTTCACAGACTTTCCCACTAAGAATTCGACAGGTAAGCCACACGTGGTCACGGATTTGCCTGTGGTGAGCTCCTGTCCAAAGCCAACGGAGGCAACGGAAGATACCGCATTGTGTCTGTACCTCCTAAGGAACGGCACCGTGGTACTCAAAACAATCTATCATCTCAGCAAAACGTTCATTAACATTATCTGATGGCCGAAAGGGAAAGGCACCACCACAACAGCTCAGCAGAAGGGAGACAAAGGGAGCGGCGTTTGCAGCTTACACCTTGCTTAAGAAGCTGGGGGGGTCTCTAAAGGACGGTGCTTTACCTGAAAGTGTTAATTTAACTGTTTCAGGAGGCAGCGTATGAGGGAGTCTCTTCCCTCAGCAGCTCCGTGCAACGCCTGTTGTTTTTCAAGGGACCCATGTTCATCTGAACCAAGGAGCAAGCACCCAGCTTGTTTTTCTTGGAAGGATTTACAATCGCTTTTAAGTTATACAGGCCAAAAGAGAAAAAAAAAAAAACCCAAACAATCCAAAGATGGTTATGACTAAATGGGTTCGTCGTTGCAATGGCAGCTTTAGTCTGTTTTTTATTTTAAGAATAAACACCTCCTTCCGTGCCAATGCTCACTGGAAGGGGAGAAAATCAAGTAACAGCAGAAAAACAGAGAACATATTAAATGCTTATGCATATTAAGAGGCTTCCAGATGAATCCTGGGAGCTAACGAATGGAAAGCAACGCACTGAGACCTGCTGTCCCACCAGCCGTTCAGCAGCACCTGGCCATCGCAGAAACCAGTTATTTACAACCTGGAGATGGGGAGAACATGTATTACTAGTTATTTCCACCCTGGAGAAGCAGAGAACACGCATTACACAGCACTTCCGCGCGGGCACGTTTTGCACCATCTCTCAGGTGATATATATTCCCCCAAACCGTCACACCTGGCCATCTTGCCATTTCACTGTATTTGTCCCCGCTTTTTGGGGGTCTCGGAAGAGACTGACAGAGGAGCGCAGAGCTGACCTGAACACACCTGGGTGCCTCAATGCCTGAACCTGCTCTTTAAACACAGCCTCATCCGTTGCCTCTATTGCTTACCGATCCACGTAATTTCTGACTTTCAAACTGGAGAAATCACTTTTGCTACTCATTTATTTACTTTTCTTTGTTTATTTTTTGAAGGTTTCTCCCCGGTTTTAGATTTTTTTTTAGTACTATTAAACACGTGGCGGTCATATGGCATCATTCACAATGGGTTCCAAGTCAGGAGTGGTGGGTAGTCACAGGCTTGGGGATTTAGCCACAAAGACAGCAAAATGCCCAGAAAAAAATGCAAAAGCTGCTGAAGGTAAGGTAGCACCCATGGAATGAAGTACATACAATAAAGGCACATTCAGATAAATGCACAGTGCAATTTAGCGAATTTTAAAGGGAATAAATTTAATCTGAGCTCTGACGATGCTTTGAGACAACTTTACATTTCTTTCTGGGTAAGATTAGGAGATTATTGTCTAATCCCAATTGGTAGTCCACCTGACAGAAGATGTGAACTCCATTTACCAAATGCTTCTCCTGCAAGGCTTAGACGCTATTTCAAGTAAATACTGTTTTCTCCTCAGCTGCTGTGTGAAAATCCTGATACACAACAACAAAAAAAGAGATGAAATAAAAAGGAGCAATGAGCTACAGGCAAAATGCTAAGAAATATATACACAAAGTAAAATCAAAACTCTGATACGAATTTGTCTCATATTTCACTCCTAAACTCAGCATAGCTTTTAGTAAAGATAAACCAACCAAGACCGCAATAAAGATTTTTTTCTAAAAGACATTTCTTCCCCTTTAACAGAAATAATAAGGGGAAAAACACAGCACGTAACAATGCATTGGGGCTAGAAGGGAGCTATGCTTCATTTATTGAATGTATTGTTCCTCATCGCGGTCCCTTCTCAGGATTAACAGGGCCACACAGCAGAGAGGGAAAAAAGAAAAAAAGTCACCTCAAACGCTTTAATGATATTTTGTTCAACATCTTGCAGCTCCCAGGCATCTCATAGGCACGGTCTTCTATAAATAAAAATCTGATGGGCATATTATTATTATGCTATGACTCATGAAATTTGTATCTGCGAGGGGCTAGGGACTTTGGCTCTTCCTCTGGGCTCTCTGGTGCTGTCTGCTGGGTCAATTAAAATACCGAGATTTCTTTTCACACGAAGCCTTTCCTCTCTCTTTGCTTATTCCGAGTGTGTGTTTCACTCGCATCTCCCCTTCACAACCTCATCACCATTGTAAATCACAGCAAATTAATGTTGATGTTATGTTCCCGAAACAAGACTGCTTTTGCCTCTTGACAACAAAACCCCTAAGCCAAATGTCAAAAATTCAAATGGAAATACAATATTACAAATAAATCCGTGGACATCTCTTGATAAACTCCTGCAGACCTAGGCTGATGCAATGCTCTCTCCCTGACCCCCAGGACAGAAATAGCTTCTAATTCCTTGTCCTGCTGAAGAGTATGATACGTTGGACAATAAGAAGTGAACAGGGGTTATGGCTCTCATAAAATATTCACACCACTGGCTCTTTATACAGCAGTTTCTCCTGAGTATGATAAATCACACGCTATTATTTAAAGTTCCTATAGTGTGGGAGTTTATGTTGCACTACCATTCACAGATTAGATTATAGAAAATTAGTTTCAGATGAACTGTTTGGTTCAGGTAGATTAATCCACTCTGATGATGCCTATCAGCCAATCGAACTCCTTCTTCAAACCAACTGGCCATGTCCCTGGGGTTATCCAGAAAGCGATAAACAACCGGGGAGAGTTTCTCTCCACCTGGCAGTAATTGTTCTGCAAGCACCTTCTCTTACTTTTATCTGAAACAGATATTTATCCTGCTATTTAGTATAATTAAAGCATAGGTACTAATCTAAAGCTCCTACCTAGGGAGCAGTCGTCTGATGGTAGCAGATTCACAGCATGCACAACAGCCTTAATTTCAATAACATGTTCAGCTGATGAGGAGGAAGAAAAGGCTGAAGTAGGTAATGGCATCTCCAGGAGCTCAGGAAGCATTCACTGCAAGACACTGTGTGCAGGGCATCAGCACAGGCAGTGCCCAGAAGACACGGTGTCCTTTGGCGATCAGTTGTCTCCGGTTTGGATGGGAGAGCTGCTGCATCTTCACCATACAAAGGGGCACCACGCCACCCTTGCTCCAGCTAAGGGGCTTGAGCCCAGCACAAGAGCCACTGGCTGTTTGAAGCCACCACTAATTCATCTCATACACTATTAGAGCCAGAAATACATTTGGAAACACAGGACACCACGACGTGAACACTTCTATCCTGTCAGATTAGGATTCAATTAATCTTCCACGACAAAGTTCAATAGTTTGCCAGCTCAGCTTACCTCTTACGATGATGTTGGTGGACTTTTTTGCAGGATTTCCAACATTGTTATTGGCGATGCAACTGTACGTGCCAGCATCTTCTGACGTGATGGCAGGTATTGTTAAAGTGCCGCCATTCAGGACTGTCTTCTCAGGCAGGATGCCGGCAGACCTCACCCACGTCAGGCTGGGGGTTGGCTCCCCTCCCGTCGTCACACAGACTAAGGTGATCGCTTCTCCAGGGTTCACCACGATCGGGTCATCCACAAGAAGCTTAATTGAAGGGGATGCTGCAAAACACAAGAGGAAGAGAAAGGTGTCGTGGGGCGACGTCTGCGGTATTGCTTAGTCCTGACAACCACGCTCAGGCCAACCGAGATCAGCAAAGGCAGGTCGGCTACAGCGCTCTTCACATGACTATGTGCCCTCTGGGAAGGGTGCTCCCCACCGTTACAGTTTGAGAAACCCACAACAATTTATTGTCCTTTAGACAATTATTCTCTCAGCCGATGACCCCTCCCCACCCGGGAAGGGGAATCGGGAGGAAAACAAGGAAACCTGGGGGCTGAAATATAAACAGGTTTAATAGAATAAGACTAAATAATTAACAGTAATAACACTAAAGAACCAATAGTGATCCCGATACCAATATAAAATACCCAAGGATTATACTCAGCCCATTCTATCCGTAGGAAGCCGTGCACTCCCAGCAGGGGACACCCAATGTGGGACACTGCAAGTGCTACAGCTTCGGGAGGAAGGGAAGGGCTCAGGGGAACGGCACCAGGGCAAGAAGTTCTCTGGATCGCAGCCATCAAGGGAGAACATCCCTCCTCAGCAAACTTTCTAATTTCTATGGAACGTGCCGTTGATGGTCTGAAATAATGCTGTTGGCCAGCTTGGGTCAAGTGCCCGGGTCTCGCTCCTCCTCATCCCTGCACCTGGTGAGCTCGAAAACACCGAGACCTTGAAACCCCCCCACCATAGCTGGCTGTAAATTAAATACTTTCACCAATTCAGCCACTAGAATCTTCTAAAAGTACAGTTTTCCCGAGCATTAGAAAATAAATTCGTTCTGTGTCGCTCAAACCAGGACACCCATCCTGATGCTCCCCCTGACACCACATTTCTTTCCCTGCTCAGTCGTCACCCTTCACCTTGCTGTCAAGCTGCAGCTGAGGATTTATGTATGGACAACCCTGTGGCTGTGCTTGGGAAGCAATGTATCATGTGTGGGACAGGTACCAGCACACTGGAGTTTAAACATGGGAAGGAAGGAATTAGTAAATTTTTCTTTTTTGGCATGGGAAGCGTGTTGTTCTGTCCAAGACAGATCCTACCCACTGAAAACCAGCCCTCTTAATCCACCCACCTCCCCGCTGGACTCCGTGGGACTTGGCTGCCAACTGAGGTGAACCTGTAGAGTTTGAGTTGGGTCTGTTGAATCAGGAAGAGTCATCTCCCTTGGGACAACGTCTCCGTGCATACAGAGAAAATGAAGAATCCGGCACAGATGCTTTTTTCCCCTGTAGGGGCTGTGCAACCCGCAGCTCACAGCAGCAGCAGGCAGCGTGGTCATGGCTCCGTCTCCTCTCAGACACATGGGAGCGGTGCAGACTCGGGTCCCTACTAATTTCCAGACAATATCCTGTGACCAGCTGCAGGGGCTTTCTTTGGGCAGGACCACCAAACCAGCGGAACGATGTTGCAGCACAGGCTAACGGAAAGAAGGTGCTGCTCTCAGAAAGGAGAAGCAAGCGATTGAATTTCATTCTCCCTTCTTGCCTCTTTGTTTCCATGAAATATTTGCATCTGACGTAAGAGGAGCAACAGAAATGCTCAGTAGGAAGGGACAGAGCAGGGCAATTCATTTTAGATGCTGGAATTTAAAATCACAATCTGAGCGGTGACATCCCCTGTCACCCGCTTTGAGGGGTCCGCTCGTGCTGGATTCAGATTTTGCTTGAAGGCATACCCTAAACCGCGTAAGCCGTGAGCCAATGTATAAACACATACTGCTAGTACAGAAAAAGTAGCACTACTAAATAAACACAGGCATAAAGGTGAAAGATTGAAATTCTGGGTAAAGAATACTGGAAAACGTGAAAATAAAAAATGAGAGGAAATAAAAACGTTACCTCCAAAAATCACATCACTATCCTCATTATTACAGAGATATATCCTTGTGTGTTCTGCTTTATATATGAACCTTATTACAATATTAAAGGAATACACACTAATCACTAAAGGCAAATACAAGAGCCAACTATAAAATGAGAGTTTTCTTTATTTGGAGTTCACCCAAGAGGAATTAGCTTTGTCTGCACTCACAAGCTGGAGCACACAAATGGGAAGCCCTCCATTTATAGCTGTCCCAGCACAGAGAGAACAGGCAACCCCCAGCCAAGGGAACACTTCAAGAGAGCAGGAGAGCAGCGATCTACAAGCAAATCCCCCTCTTCCAGCTCCTCCCGGCCTGGGATCCTGCAGATACTTCCCAGGATAAATTCCTGGGTTCAGGTAACCAACTTAAAGGTGAAGAAACTGGGTGCGTGGCTAAAAATACAGACAGAAAACAAGTTGGCACTGCCCACTAACCGTGGCAGTGCCTCTTTGCTCACGTCCTCTGACATATTCTTTCATCAGTCGATGCATCCATCAGCCGATGGACTCCTGTTTTGGGATCAGAGCTATGACACTGGGCAGTGTGTCATTTTTCATGCTTCCGTAGATTTTGCTTGGGCAAAGGTGGCAGAAGCAGGGATCCAGGTACCTGCTGTACAACTAGCACTGAGGTCCAGATCTGCAGGGTCACCACCAACCAGGGGGTGGCACTCAGCTGGCCCCTCTTTCTCTCTTCCTCCCTCCCTCCCTCCTGTGTTTAATGATTTTTCCTGAACAACTCTGGCAAGGAGCTGCTTCTGCTCTCACTAAACATCGAGTCATGAGACAGGGAACAAGAGAACCACAAATAATGCTTCAAAACTTAGAACAAAAGATGAAAGCTCCAACAATGTCAACCCAACCTGGTGGTGCTGTTTACCATAATGGCCTCATAATCCTCCAGATGAAAGGGGGGCCTTTGCCATCCTTCAGGTAGAGAGACAAAGATAGCAGCTGATGTGATAAAAATGCTGTGATACATCCCTTTCATCACAGCACTCAAAACAGTAAGTACATGAAAATTATGGTTTGCGTACAGCAATTTCTCTTTGCTTACACCACACATTTCACTTAACTACAACCTATCCCGCTAGACAAACACAAACAAAAATTCAGCAATACACTCAACTACTACCGTTAAAAGCCCGATTTAAACCAAAGAATATTAAGAAACTCAGAAGGGATGTTAAGGTTTCCAGCAAACGAAACTCAGCGTAGCACCCAAAGGGTCAAATACCTATTACGAATAGAGTATTAATCCACAGCAACAACGGGCTATTATTTTGATATTTCTCTGCTTGAAACCCTATACATAACCTGCACCGTATCGCAATGCACCGATAACACAGAGCCTCTCATTTTCAGCTTTATGGTGCAACTGAGGGTAGAATTGGGTCTACCGCGCCACTTGCCTGATTTATTGTCACATGCACGTTGCCAAATTCTGGCCTAGGAATGAAGCGATTGGAAGTTTCCTAGCGGTCACTTGGACTTTGGCGTCCTTCCACCGCCGAAGCACGCTCAGCCCCACCACCAGCCCCACGCTCGCCCGTCTCTGAGAGCGCAGCTTCCACTCTCAGCGCGATCAACATTGACCTCTCCTCCTTCCAGCCCGGGGTGAGGAAAGGTGGTGGTCAACACCCTTCTGCTCACGTGCCAAACACAAGCTGGAGACCCACGGTTTCTCGTCACAGCTCTGACTGTTTCAGCAAGGAAAGCGGGGAGAGAGAAAGAGAGAAGCAGGGAGAGTTAGCCAGGGCAGACAGCAAAAATCCCAAATGCTTGGTAGCTCCAATGATGTGCTCGGACATGGTGGGGTGGCAGAAAAATGGCTTTAACTCTAAGTTAGAGAATGCTCGTGTTCACTTCTCTACGTCAGCCTGGACCTAGATGTGGAAAGGAATGGGGCTATATCACGAGTTTAGTCCCCTGCTGGAATACCTGTATTAATTGACTTGGGTTAATTAGCAGCACATAGGGCTTCTGCAGATCTGCTTTACTGGATAGCTCCTCTGTTTGACTCCGTCCAGAAATGTTTTCCCCTCCCAAACCGGAGGAACACCTCTAACTGCTCCCCACAGGATGCTGCAGCAATGCAGCTGCCAACAGCTGCCTCTCCCCCAGACGGGGAATGCGAAGCTGTAGCACAGAAAGGAGTAACGAAGTCATGACGACAAAACTCCATGTGACAGGAGGGACAGTAAGCCCTGGACTGGGCTGCTCAGGGTCGCTGCAGAATCTCTCTCTCTCCTAGATTTTCTGAGCAAATATCTGTTAGACAAGAAGTTTAGGACTGGCTCCTGTTTGAGCTAGGGGAACGGAGCTCACTCGCGTGTGAGATCTCGCCCTGTTCTAGTTTCAATGACAGCAAGAGGTACTGCCAAAAGGCGATTCCTCTTATCTACCTTGAGTTATCTTCTTGCAAGAATCTTCCCCTGTGGTATCTGCCTCTCTGCTGACTGCAGACAGAGCCCAAAGATTAGTTTAATCTAGACAGGTAAGATGTAGATGGCAGAAGATGGGTGACATCAATCCTACCTTCAGGATGAGGATTTACAAATGCATCGGGAGCCTAGAGATGGGAATGGGCAGAAAGTGCCATTTTTAACAATATACATGTGCCAACCTCACACTGATCCCAATGTTTCGCAAATCCTCTTAGATCCTTGCACTTTCAAAACCCAGAAATTTTGGCTTAATCCTCTCTCTAAAATGGATTTCTTCTCTCTTTTATTTGTAAACTTTTGGGGCTAAGCACCACATACAGCATAAATCTCAACAATACAATTCATCGCCACACATTTTTTTGGGTCCAGCATGATTAAAAAATGGAGTAGGCATTTATAAAGGTGACAAAATGATCCAGAGCAATTATAATAGTTGATGATTATACCAAAATATTGTTGAAGGATTATTAAAACTCACGCTTCAGGGCAAAAAATGGTACCTTTTTCTGGAACGGGAGGGCAGACTACCTGTCTACTGCATACTTTTTACGCACTCTTCTGAAACGTTTCCTGCTGGCTCTTGTTAAGGACAGACATGAGATCTGATCCAAAAGGACGATGCATGTGTTTATACATCCGTGCTTTGCATTTGTAAAGCATCCAGCATGATTGGACCCCAACGAGGAGACCCACGATGCAGTCCCAGCAGCTCAAGCTGTGATACTTGTTTAGAGAGCAGGAAATCACGGAACTGAGTCAGAAGGAAGAGGAGATAAAGATTTCTCCAAAAGATCCGACTCTTATTAAAATGACTCTAGTGTAAAAGCCAGTGCATGCAATCACGTATTCCTGGTACGAGTCTGAAATGCGCTGGGTTTGCCTTTACTACGTATATCGCTTTGGGGAGTCAGGCTTCAGCCTCCAAGATACCAGTGGTTTCACCCCATGGGATCCACACCAACTGCGGGAGCAGAAATACAAGTGTGAGCCAAGCTCCGTTCCGCTTTTACAGCCCAGCCTGCTTTCCCGAAACAAGGCTGTAGCCAGTACTGAAATTCTGCCTGTTCAGTTTTTGAAAGGCACAGAAAGGGAACCTAAGCTTTTTGAGGCTTGTGAAGCCCCTCACATCCTTACAAACGAGCTTTCACACGGTCCCAACCAAGGTCATTCGAAAAGACACACATTGCGGTGACCGTAAGCAAGCCATTTATGCCTCCAATCTTGATTTTATTATTTAGAGTTCTACAGAATTTAATTTCACCGAGCAAGGTACTCTGGTGGTCACCATGTTTACACAGTTCTCTTCTTACATGAAAGGCGCTTTCAAATCAAAGTGCTTCAAAGCCCCCAGAACTCAGCAGGTAGATGCACAATCAAAAGCAAAGATGCCCAACTGCACCAGCCCAGAGTTTTCCTCTGCTAAACAGCTGTTGCCTCAGTTTCTGCTTAAAACTTGCAGAGAACCCACAAAATTCCACGGAAAGGTTTAATTCAGAGATACATATTCTATTATTTTCTATTATTATTTTTTATTGCTGTATTCTTCTAGATTTGGTTTAATCTTGTATTTAATCTTGTCATTTATTTATTTCTGCTGTCTTCCTTCTTATTGTTCTCCTCTCTAAACTAGTCTGAATTTTTTAAACTAAATAATCTGAAATTTTTCAGTTTTTATCCCCAGAGCTCCGTCTGCTCATACCATAAAACCCTGGGTCACGGTTCGGGTCATGGAGACATGCTGACACACACACACAGGTACAGGGCTGATATCCTCTATTTCATGCAGAGTTGAAGAGTGATGGATTTTGTAGTTTTAAATGATGTCCAGTACCAGTTGGGAAAGTTAAGCATCAGAGCCAACACAACTGCACAATACCAAAACTGATAGGAGACACAGGAGGTGCCCATGTATGAAATCTTATAAATTTATACAGAATTCCTAATGCAACAAAAATGTCCCTGCCAAAAGGAGTCAATACCAAATGGACTGTATCATCACCCCCAAAGCCACTTCCAAAGCTTCACCCCAGCTGAGGTCTCTCTTAGATGACTACCAGCCATCAGGATTAACGAGACGAACGCTGGGCCACCCAGGTTTGGCAAGCGAAGCATCTCCCAGCCAGAACCTTCACCCCGGCACCGGCAGAGGCTCATCCAGGCAACCTGCCCAGCGGAAACTTTCTTTCAACTCTCTGATAGGAATAATAAAATCCATTATCAAACAATAGCAAGCTTTGGTAAATATTTCCATGGGTGAGCGTGTGGAACAAGCTTTCCAAACATCGTATTTGGACATCGTAATGAGAACGGCTCAGTGTTCAAAAGAGCTCTGCGTCTTTACTGCCCTTTAGAAGTTGGGGTTTCTGAGCGCCAGTCCCACATTTCGAAGTCATGGTTGGTTTGCCAGGGGACAAAGACAGCCGCAGTGCCACTGCGAGCTCGTCCCCGCGAAGAACAAGGCGCTACTCATGACGAGGGAAACTGTTCAGGTCCCCATTCATATTGCAGCTGCATCCTTTTTAAAGGGGCTTCAATTCAGAGGCTTTCGTGCGCAAGTATTGCTTCTGCGTCCAGTGTATTTCATAGGACTGTAGAGCCTGGCTGCGAACTCAACAGCGCGTACGACAAAGTGCTATTGGAAGCACACCGGGTCACAACACGCGGCCCTGCTAGTCAAGTCACTACAGAGAATTTAAATCAGAACCGCAACAATTTTTTTGCCTAATATTAACATGTGCACACAAGACAAGTTAGGTACGGATGACATACAGATGGAGATTAATTATAAAATGTGGCTACAACATGTATCAGTCCCCACAGAGTAAGAACCGAGCACGCAACACACATTGGTTTTGCTTAACGGCTGTGGCAAAAGTTTCTCAGAGCCGGCACAAAGCTAGCAGTCGTTAAGTCATCATTAACACTCTTAAGATATACGCTTAACAATACCAGTTTACCAAGCACCTTCGACATAACAACCTAGTCCTGCATCAAAATGCTTCCACTTTAAACAGAGCTGCCACGGGATCATCGGCAGGGAGACTGGAAACATCTTCTAATCAATGATCCGATACAGACGTTCACTGAACTTGAAAGAAGCAGAGTCTCTCCTGCTGCCTGGGATGGGCGTCTGAGACAGATACTACACTGGGAGGAAAAAGATATCTGTCATTGATGTAGCGTACAGAAGAAATCCGACGCCAACGTGTGTTATAATTACAGCGAGACAAATATATGCATTTAGGCTGGGTGTATGGAATTGAGAAAATGTCACAACTGGCTTCAGGGATTACTGGAAATTCAAAAGAAAACTAATACTTTAATAGCAATATCAAAGTAGAGGCAGAAAGTCATGTCCTTGACAACTCACTCGTCTATGATGAATAAAAATGAAAGTGCATTATTTCCTCCAGTTTTGTGAATTATTTCATATGCCGAACTGAAATAATGGAACATAATTGAATTATATTTTCATATATACATGCGTGTGTGTACGCATCCATTTAATTTACAGCCATGATGTCTTGCAGGAATACAATGCATATACTCCTAACTATATACATTATGAATAGTCCCTTTCAAGTCAGAGCAAACAGAGAGAACATTTGAGGTCCCTGCTGGGCTGGAAGCATCATTTCTGTACTTATTTACTCAGTAAAGTTCAAAAAAGAATAGACTATAATTCCCAGCTGAGGTCCAGATTTTGAATTACAGGGTAAAAATAAACTTTTTATTGACCACACTGCCACAGCATGCTGCAATATAGTAGGTCCTTTCTTTTCATCAATAGTCCTTAAAAAAACCCAAAACCAAACAAACCCATAACCAAAAACAAAGCAAAAAACCCCCAAAACTGAACACCAATGAAAATCACTTTTATACACCCATCCTCTCTGCCTTACCCTTCCTGGTGCTACTGAGAGAGCCATAACCTTCTCACTGCTATTTGACAGTCCTGCTTGTTGGTCTCACAAAAGAGACAACTCTTCTAGGTAGAAAGTGTCAGTGTGCGTTGAACCAGCCAGGATAAGATACTCCAGTGGACCGAACTGTCACGCAAACATGCACCGGTAGGTCATCTTCTCTCTCAGGAGATGCAAACTTAGCTGTGGACTCTGCTGGGAAGGGGCAAGGCTTCCCAGGGAAGGTTCACCTTTTGTCTTGGCAACGAGTTCTCCAACAAAGCCAAGGGAGAAAAATTATGCAGAGACACTTAAACATGAGCTCTTTGCAGGCTTAGGAGCAGAATTCATCACAGGATGGTTGAGGTTGGAGGAACCTCTGGAGGTCATCTGTCCAACCCCCTGCTCAAGCCGGGTCCTCTACCGCAGGTTGCCAAGGGCCATGTCCAGATGTCTTCTGGCTATCTCTGAGGATGGAGACTCCACAACCTCTCTGGGCAACCTGCACCAGTGCTCAATCACCCTCACTGTAAAATGGTGTTTTTATAAAGTCACAATCAAGTAGTGAGCAGTCATGTAGAGCTTTTAACTTCAGTGGTGTCTCGTTCAGGTGCTGCATGCAATCCATGTGCGGAAAGGTAGCAAAATACTCCAGCTGTAACACCTTCCGGTTCTGAAAAGCTTTGTGTTTAGATGCACAAAACGTATGTTCATCACACACCTCAGCCTTTTTTTTTTTTTTGTTTCACTTGCTGTGCTTCCCATTTCATTTTCACTGCCTTTAAAACTCCAGCACTTCCAGGGGCAGAGAAAATAAAGGCAAAGTTCTCAAATCTCAGTTCTTCCAGGCACGCGTCCCTTTTTTGACTTAATACATGGCATCACCGAAGTAATATATTCCCAGACCAGCTTCCAGTATTGCAAGTGTTTTAGGGTTCACCCACACAGGGTGAATTCCCATCTTTGCAAAAGCACCTGGACCTGTTCTAGCGCCCAGAGATGTTCCCCCCCTCCAAGGGCAGCTGCCCCCCACAACTGCCAGAGCCACCCGCTAGTCTGCATGCCTCAACCTCCGACTGGGGTGCACGTGCCCCGCCATGTACCAGCAGTCACTGCTCAATTTGAATACGCTACCTGGACAGAGATAAAAAAAAAAAATAAATCATATTTTTCAGTTTCCCTTCAGCTTGCCACCAAAATAAAGAGGCTTAAAAGTTGTGTAAAGTTCAAGATCATTTTGTCCAGGCGTACTATCAAGAATGGAAAATTATGAGGTTGCAGGGGAAGCAGAGAGGGGAGTTGCAGGAAAGAAATAAAGCGAAGAATGACATTGTATTTAACAAGGTCCATTTTCAGCTGGAGTCTGTCTCTACACGTTCACATATATGTGAACAAGCTGGCCTGGGGCGCCAGCCCAGGTAACCGTAGCCCACTCCCTGCGCTCTCCCTCTATTCTCCATAGCCTTTTTTTTTTTTTTTCCCTCCTCCAACTTTTCCTGAAATCCTCTGTTTCCTAACCAATGGGGATGCAGCTTTGATGACTCATCTCTTTATTCCCGATTTGCCCGGCTGCTTTTCATCCAGCAGCAGCAGCACTTTGATGACTCGCACTTTGCTCGTGCTGCCGTTCACGCACAGATGTGGCATTGATAGCTCCAACAGGGAGGAAGGGAGGCGGATACGTTTGCTATTCAGAGCACTTCCTCGGTGGTTACGCTCTGGAGACGACTACAATAGCTCACAGCTCCCACACTGTATGAACTATTCATTCTGTGGACATTTTATCAAGAGGGTATGAAGGGAAGGCAGGATCCTCCCTTTAGCAGCAGAGCGGTGTTAAATCAGCTTAACCCAATCACGAAACCGTCCCCTTCATCGCTTTGTTTAGATACACGGTGGTACATGTAGGCTTAAATTCATCTCGGCTCATTTCAACCACCCGAAAGTCAGGCGTGCAATCCGAGGTCGTGCACCTCCATGAGATACAAACACCCCTATAGCGCAATTCCTGCTCTCCAAAACTAGATAGGATGAATTGCCCGCTGGAGCCACCTCTCTCCCTCCCTCCACCGAGTACAGCGCTCCCTGAACAACCAGCGGACTACAGACACGCAAGCTTCCAGACTGCTAGTTAGGCGAGACAAATCTTGTCTTGCAACAGCAGCAGTCGCCCACACAATTAGCGGATTAGGAACAACTGGCTAATGAGGAGCTGCAGAGAAAGGACCCTCAGGGTTATGTGGATGGCAATCTGGACACAAAGCAAGCATTAGCAACATGTGCTCCGTAAAAGGGAGTTATCATACAGGGATGCATAAACAAGAACTTTGTTGGGAAAGGTATGGAACAAGCCCTGCATTGAACCCCACGCTCATGAGGCTGGGTGCTGCGGAGTAATCTACGCGCCCCGAGGAACTGAACTTCACCAAGAAGGTGGAGAGAGGAGATCAACAGGAACAGCGTGAGGTAGAGATGACGCGACTCACAGGCAAAATTAACAGCGCTAGCTTCGTTATCCAACAGATGGGATGAGATAACCATCTTCAAATACATGAAACGTTGCTGCCAAGGGGAAGAGGATAATCTCTTCTTCATGCCATGGTGGACAGGACCATGCGATGGGCCAGACTGCCTGCCAATAATGCGGCACCTCTGCTGCTGGCAGCCAGGTTAAACGCACATCGGTAGGAGGATGTTTAGATCTAGTGCATTCTGTCATGAAGAATGGGACTAGATGACCCCTTGGGGTCCTTCCCAGCTTTATTTTCTATTACTCCTTTTTGCTAAAGCATTAAAACCATCCACCTTCTGTATTCAGCCCTGAGTACACAGCTGGCTGTATTTTTATCTGAGGATTTCAAGCCTCTTTAGTGCAGGATCGTATCTCGCCGTCGCCTCTCTGAGAATGCCAGGGGATGCTAAGAGAAACATTTTTTCAGAATGAGATAATTCTTTTAACACTGTGCTGCCTGAATGAAGGGAAACAAAGTGAATTTATTGCGACAGACTACTGCTTAATGGAAGGAGTAAAAGTGAATTAAGCCTTTTTTCAATTTGTTTCCCACCACATGCCCCAGATAGAATGTGCCAGCTTCAGCTGTGATTTGAATGAACTATCTCATGCAGCTGAAATATCACATATTGAAATACTCATCTTTCTTGGTAAAAGTTACTGTTGTGGATTATTTCTATGTCAGAGGTTGATAAAAATCAGCCTCAATATTATGTATTAATGATCACCTGCACTAAGCAGCCTGAACTGGCTGCTAATACACAAAATAATATACATTTTCAAATTAATCTGTGTCACCAAAAATGCTCTGAGGATCAAGATAAAAGTTTTATTTGCTTTTACTCAATCATATTAGAAGAAATATTATCAAAAGCCCAGACTTTCAGTGGTTTTACGGGTAAATATCATGCCTTTTCTCTGACACTTTGAAACAATGAGCACTCTTAAAAGGATCCATTAATGTTATTGCTAGACCTGGGCATTCAGATGTGTGAGTCAGAGTTAGCTGTACCTAAAGTTACCTTTCCCAGCTTTAAAGATTAAATAGTGAGTCACATGCAAGCTAGTGACAGATTTTAATATCATCTGTCAATAATTCACGTTTGACACAGAGCGGAATTCTGCTTGGAATAACTTAAGCCCCATATTTCTAAAGAAGACTGCACGTGTTCCTGCTGAGCGTCTTCAAAAAGAAGCACCTCCTGATCAATATATGTTCCAGGCTAAGGCAGGCTGATACGTCTTCAGGGCTTTCATCAGTCCTTCATAGATAACGATATGCTGGAGAGGAGATAATACTGAATTCAAACAACAACTTTCACGACACTGTTTTGCCTTTTAATGTGCTTGCTTTAATCACAGAACTGTAGAAAGATCTCCATCAGCAGGGATCTCTGGAGGACTCTGGTCAGAGCCCTGCTTAAAGCAATGCCAATTAGACCAGGTTGCTCAGGCCTCATCCAGGCAAAGTTTGAGCATCTTCCCCAAGGTGAGCAAACACAGCTCCTTCAGCCTTCTCCCACGTGTCACCTGCTCTAGCTCCAGAACACCTTTGTGACCTCCACTGGTCTTGCTCCAGTCCATCCATGCTTGCTTGCTCTAGGGAGCCCCAAACTGGACAGAGCAGTCCGATGCAGGCTCACAAGTGCTGAACAGAGGGGAAGGATCACTGTCCTGGACCTGCTGGCTGCAGTCCTGCTGGTACAGCCCAGCTTGCTGTCGGCTTTTTTGGCACAGGCACATCGCTGGCTCATCTTCAGCTTGTCTGCAGGGCAGCCCAGCTCCCCTTCTGCAAAGCTGCTTTCTAGCCAGCTGGCCCCAGCACGTACTGGTACATGGGGTGGTTGTTCCCCTCCGGAGGCAGGACGTGGCTAATTTCACAAGGCTTCTGCCTGCCCTTTTCTCCAGCCTGTCAAGACCCCTGTATTGACCACTGTTCCCAACTTGGTATCTGAGAACTTGCAAAAAGTGCACTGGGCCCCATCGTTTTGGTCATTAGTAATTATGCCGTACAGTATTGTTCCCGGTTTTGATCCCCAAGGGATGACGCAAGCAAATGATCACCAGCTGGACATCATGCCACCCTTCAAGCCCAAAGTCCCAGCCAATTTTCCACTAATCATTCACATCTCACAATTCTGACTATAAGGAAACTATGAGAGCTCAAAGGGGGAACAAAATCCCCATTTCCAAAAAGGGTAAAAAAGATGACCCAGAGAACTACAGGCTGGTGGTCAGTCTCACCTCTGTGCCCAGCAAGATCACAGAGCAGATCCTCCTGGAAACTCTGCTAAAGCACATGCCAAATAAGGAGGTGATAGGTAGCAGCCAACATGGCTTCACTAAGGGCAAATTGTGCCTGACAAATTTGGTGGCCTTCTGCAATGAGGTTACAGCTTTGGTGGATAAGGGAAGAGCAACAGATGTCATCTACCTGGCCTTGTGCAAGGCATTTGACACTGTCCCGCATGACATCCTGGTCTCTAAATTACAGAGACATGGATTTGATAGATGGACCACTCGGTGGATAAGGAACTGGCTGGATGGCTGCACTGAAAGAGTTGCGGTCAATGGGTCGATTTCCAAGTGGCGAGCAGTGACAAGTGGTGGTCCTCAGGGGTCAGTACTGGGACTGGTACTATTTAACATCTTTCTTGGCGACATGGATGCTGGGATTGAGTGTACACTCAGCAAGTTTGCCAAAAACACCAAGCTGTGTGGAGCGGTTGACACACCGGAGGGAAGGGATGGCATCCAGAGGGACCTGGGGCCCGTGCCAACCTCATGAAGCTCAACCAGGCCAAGTGCAAGTGGGTCGGGGCAATCCCATGCACAAATCCAGGCTGGGCAGAAAATGGATGGAGAGCAGCCCTGAGGAGAAGGACTTGGGGGTGTTAGTAGATGAGAAGCTCAACATGAGCCGGCAATGTGCGCTCACAGCCCAGAAGGCCACCCGCATCCTGGGCTGCATCAAAAGAAGCATGGCCAGGAGGGCCAGGGAGGGGATTCTGCCCCTCTGCTCCGCTCTCATGAGACCCCACCTGGAATACTGTGTCCAGCTCTGGGGACACCAACATCAGAAGGACATGGACCTGTTGGAGTAGGTCCAGAGGAGGCCACAAAGATGATCCAAGGGCTGGAGCCCCTCTGCTGTGAGGACAGGCTGAGAGACTTGGGATTGTTCAGCCTGGAGAAGAGAAGGCTCCGGGGAGACCTCAGAACCCCTTCCAGTATCTGAAAGGGGCCTACAAGAAAGCTGGAGAGGGACTTTTTACAAGGGCATGTAGTGATAGGATGAGGGGTGATGGCTTCAAACTGGAAGAGGGGAGGTTTAGAGTAGACATTTTTCACTATGAGGGTAGTGAGGCATGGAACAGGTTGCCCAGGGAAGTTGTGGAGGCCCCATCCCTGGAGGTGTTCAAGGCCAGGTTGGACGGGGCTTGGAGCAACCAGGTCTAGTGGGAGGTGTCCCTGCCCGTGGCAGAGGGCTTGGAACTAGATGGTCTTTAAGGTCCCTTCCCACCTAAATTCTTCTATGATTCTATATCAAAGGTCTTCCTAAAGACAAGGCAAGAGGATGAGAAGATATAATAAAGGAATCAAAGTGATGATTCCAAAACACTCATAAGTGGGATCAGGAGATGAGAAAGGTGTCAGGGAGCTGTTCCTCTGAGAAGACACAACCTGTAGCACTGTGCTCCCCTCACCACAGAAGCCTTTCATGCCAGCTCTGGCTTTTGTGCTTCTTGCAGTTTCAAACTGCAAGGACTGTTTGGAGAAAAAAAATCACTGTTTTCAGGAATACAAATACACCAAGAGCTCTAAGATCACGAATGGGGAAAAGACACATGAGAGTGCCATGCAAGAACCCTCTGAGGCCTTGGGGAAGAGAGAAGCAAGCCCAAGAAAAGCCCGATGGGTAGAGTAGGAGCCAGAATCGGATCAATCTGATTTCTTCTTAGGTACAGCATGGACATAGTGAGGTGACAAAGATGGGTAACGTAGACAGAAAGTATGGAGATCATGACTCAGTGTGATACCCACCCTCACAGCTGGTCCTCTTCCAACAGCATGGATTCAAGCACGTACACTGAGAAAATTGTCAGGGTTCCTCCTCCTTGTCAGAATAACCCCTTGATTTTGTTGCAAAGCAGCTGCATTTGATTTTACAACTCCTGCTTGCATTAACTTACCCAAATTAACTTCTACGTTCTGATTTTAACGGGACTCAGTCTACTAAAAACAAATGAGAGTTGCAAAATTAATCTCTTTGCTGTTCTTCCTCACATCTTGACTTCTATTTCTGTTCCTGCCACTCACCAGCAATCTGCCAGCAGGTGAAACACTTCACAGTGTTTCTGCTTCCCTTCAAATTTCTCATCTATTTAGATAATAAATTTGCAGAGTAATAGCTGCCTTTAGATACAAAGTGGGTCTGCGTTCAACAAGTGCCTCTACCTGCTGCTGTACAATATTACTGCTAATTGTCATCTTGGGCTTCAGCATATGCACGGTCACGTGCTTCTGAGATGATCTCAGCTTCTCATTACAACATCCACTTTGTTTTTTGTATTTTAAACTAGTCTGCACCAGAACAAAGAAACGCGTGTGGCTGAAAAATGATGCCAATGCACTCTAACTCCCGCAGTACCCACAGGGATACGATGGTGTGGCTGAGGCTTCAGACACACAGAGCAGACGTAATTAACACACTGCTGCTGAATGAAGGGGGTGTGAGTGTACCTAATTACACCTACGTGTGACACTTTAAACCCGCATCGTGTCCAAAGCGTACTGATGAATACGCGTTCATCTGATGGCATCAGCTTAATTACCTCTCTAATTATTCAAGGAGAAGTACGCAGAAAGTTTCCTTCGGAAACTATCACAGTAATTGATTGTCGCTCTGGTGATGCCACGACACGCAATCAAATAATCAGCAAGACGGAGTGAGCACAGAAAACAAAAAGGTCACAGGGACAAGCTGGCAGGAGGCACTGAACAGAAACCTGAACTACTCACCTGAATATGTGCCTGGTGTTCCTCAAATCAGCTTCTCAACTTCGGTGTGTGCACAGGAATACAGACGTATGAAAGACCCTGCGGCATGAACTGTAGCAGCAGAGCACCTGGATCTGCAAGGCTTTCCTTGAAACAAGTGTCTACGTTCATGCCCGTGTCACCTATAGCTCTTGGTGAGGGAAGGTGGGGGGATTTGAGAGCGTTTCAGAGAAAGAAAGAGGGGAAAAAACAATGTTCATGTGTCTCTGTCACCATATTCTCTAACAATACGGGAAGATGCTCAAGCAGAAGGTTCAACAGGCGATTCGACTGTCATCTGTGAGAACATCGGTGGCCCTGGATGCAGAAAGCAGGCAGGGCACTAGCAGGATAATCCCTAAGATTATTACTGTAAGAGCAGTAAGGATTTCCAGGCATACAGTAATAGTCACATTGGGATTTTCCACATCAGCTGAGCACGCTTCCTCCAGCACAATCTGCCAACCGCCGTCACGTGTGACAAAGGCTCGTTACGGCGTGCAGAAGTCCCGCTGCGCATCAGCGTGCGGTGGCAATCAATCCGGGCCAGCGGGGAGCCAAGGTGCTCCCTGCAGCACAGCGGCTTCCCAGCCGCCCTGCACGCGCCGTCTCCGTCAATCCCGCTGAACGGCACGCCACCGCGCGCAGATGGTCCGCAAACCAATCCCATCTGGCTGCTGGGACAGCTGACGTCCCCTGAGCAACCCAAGCTGGAGTGCACATCCATGGCAGGGAAGAACCTCCGCAGCTTTGCCCACAAGTCAATCAATCAAAGGCAGCCTGACAAATCATGCAACAGCCCCCGCATCCTGCCCTAAACGCCTGAAACCAGCGCGCCAAATCACTACTGAAACGAGAGGAGAACCCGCAGCTGCTTCAAGTCATCTCCCTCATCAGGAACAGCCAAGTTCAGCAAAAAAACTTCTCACAGCAGTGAGGCTTACAGGCCTGATCAATGCAAAATAGCCAAATTGCCAGCAATTTTACATTATGATCACATAATTTGCAGCTGAACTCAAATTCACTTGTAGCCACATTAATTACAATAGATATCGTGCACGTTTGCCACCTTACAGACACTTCTGTCTGTCTCTCCTCTTTTTCCATTTGATAGGCATCTCCATTACACGCCTCCAGCTTTAAATTAAGAACAGATGGACAGGATAGGACTGCTCTATACTGAAACAGAGTATCAAGTTCAGGCTCTGAGTTTCATTACTTTGGATTTTTCCTGGATTACTCTGGAATTACAATTTATATCACTTCTATGAAGTTACACCAGATGAAGTTCTACCAAAGAACCTCCATATCAGATGAAGTCATACCAAATGAGAAGTTTTGTCTGAGTCATCAACACATCAGTCATTGTCTTTAATGAGTTGTTGCAGTAATCACTGTATGTATTTAATCTTGCCCTTGATGATAGTTGCCACCAAGTTCTTCTGAGAAAGTGTGAATCTTTATCATTTTTCAGTCTGGTTTGCATTGGAAATTACTCCAGGAGAGCAATTCCTGTTAATGTATCAAGACACCCTTCTCCCAAAATAAATATGGCATTTGTAAGGTGGAAATAATTCATTCTTGTTGCAAAAATCAGATCATGATCACCTGTCCTCAGTTTGGAACAGTTATGCTATTTGGTGTCGCTCCATTACTGTAACATAAACAAACTTCTGTTGGGGATGAGGTCCAACGCGGCCGGAGGCTGTTCTGCCTCCCACAGCAAAGCCATTGCTCTGACAAACGGCAGTGGTAGCAGCTCTCATCCTTCGTCCTCATGGATGAAGGCGGATGAGTTATTACCAGTGCTGAGCAGAAAGCTGCTCCCACCTACCAGCTCCACCTCACCACAGCAGACGGGATTTCACGCCTCTTCTGGTAGGAAATCAGAGCAACTAACGAAGGACAAACCGCACATTAAGATGTTTGTGGGTTTTTTTTTTTTTTCCCTGGCAAAACTAATGAGACAGTAAATTAAGGGATTCCAAATCATTTTGCCAGATACCTTCGGAGCTGACTGCAATTCCCCTACTGCCAGTGGCAGCTTTAAAGCTGAGCTGTGGATTTGCTCTGCGGCGGGCTGCGTACAGTGATGGTACACACCACCACCGTTTCAAAGTCCCTGCTGTCAAATCAGCAACGCAGGAAAAGCTGAAGGCGACTCCTTGGAATAAAGCCGTCAGGACAGAAATAACGTGAAATGTGCAAGTGCAAATAAAATTCATAGTTCATCTTAGATGCTCTCAGCATGTTAATGCCTCAACTGTTTTGTTCATTTGCTACCTGTTTTCAGTGCCCCGAGGCACACGCTACTAAGTCATAACCCAGCATAATCTAACCTGAAGTCTTCAAACGTTACAACATTTGCTGCAGAATGGTTCTCCAGGAAACACTTCTCTGAAATTTCTAATTATTTAGAAATCTAAGCTGAAGACTTTGCTCTTTGGCATCGGGTTTATAATCCATTTCAGGCACATCCTCTACGGATCCTGGACACAGACCCTTCAGGAGAGTTAAAATCTATAATTTCCATCCTCCTGGAAGCCAGTATTTCCAGCTGCACTTCCTTGCGAGCAGCCACTGGCATGAGGCTCTCAAGATCCATAGCCGTGATACAGCCACAAAGAGAGGGAGACACACACCCGACTGTTTTCCTCGGTCAGGGATGAGTCCAAAGACAAGGGCAAAGGCACAAGAAACGCCACAACATGGAGACACCTTGGTCAGAGACAGACAAAGCACTTCAACTCAACTGCCTGAATATTTTCATTTGAACCAATTAAATCTGAAAGAAAACACTTTTGTTTAAATCAATGTAAGAAATCAATGCTTAAATCGATGTAAGAATCTATCAAATCAGTCATATAAAATCAATCCTTTAAATCACTGTAAGAATATAAAAAGGTTGGGTTTTTCCTAAAATATTTTGTTGACCAAAAATAATTAGCTTTCAACAAAGCACCGAGAGAACTATTTGAGTATTTGTTTTTACTCTATGCCCAGCCTTGACTGGGATGCCCCTTTCTCTCACCTTGCTGTAGTATCTTCTTTGAAGCCCACCCACAACAATGAACCTCCCTGGCACCGGCGGAAAATGCAAATCCTGACATAAAATCCAGGGAGTGATAAAGAGCAACAAATCAAAACTCTTCTTCAAATTCTAACTTTGGGGGTGTTGGTGGATGAGAAGCTCAACATGAGCCGGCAATGTGTGCTGGCAGCCCAGAAAGCCTCCCGCATCCTGGGCTGCATCCCCAGCAGCGTGGGCAGCAGGGCCAGGGAGGGGATTCTGCCCCTCTGCTCCGCTCTGGGGAGATCCCACCTGGAATACTGTGTCCAGCTCTGGAGCCCCCAACATCAGAAGGACATGGACCTGTTGGAGCAGGTCCAGAGGAGGCCACGGAGATGATCCGAGGGCTGGAGCCCCTCTGCTGTGAGGGCAGGCTGAGAGAGTTGGGGTTGTTCAGCCTGGAGAAGAGAAGGCTCCAGGGAGACCTTAGAGCCCCTTCCAGTCCCTAAAGGGGCTCCAGGAAAGCTGGGGAGGGACTCTAGATCAGGGAGTGGGGAATTGGTTTCAAACTGGAAGAGGGGAGATTTAGATGAGATATTAGGAAGAAATTCTTGACTATGAGGGTGGTGGGACACTGGCCCAGGTTGCCCAGAGCAGCTGTGGCTGCCCCATCCCTGGAGGTGTTCAAGGCCAGGTTGGACGGGGCTTGGAGCAACCTGGTCTAGTGGGAGGTGTCCCTGCCCATGGCAGCGGGGTTGGAATGAGATGGTCTTTAAGGTCCCTTCCAACTCTAACCATTCTGTGATTCTAAAAAAGAAAACACCCAAACCAGCATGTACAGCTTGCTCCTAAACAGCTCCTGCTGCTGCGCGGCTGCATATGGTCACATAGGTTTTAAGCAAGAGAACATTGAAACACAAAAGACCACGGGGACATCAAAAGACCAAGCAGAGTCGCTGCTGGAAGCTCACCTGTTTTATTAGAGAGTCGGAAGGACACCATCTTGTCAGGGATGCTGCAGACATTCCTCACCGAGGCGATGCAGCTGTAATTGGCGTAGTCCTGAGGTCGGAGGTTCTTCAGCTTCAGGATCTTCGTTTCTCCCTGCATGTGCAAGAGAGAGTGTTAGGAAGAGACCAAGGCAGAGGAACGAGCAGGGATGTAGGATACCCCAAGACTGGCTTTCAGGAGGCAAGAGGAAGATGCAGAGGTGACTAATTATAAGCAGATATTGAAGCAGTCCAGAAAACATATTTTATTTAACTTTCTGAAAAAATGGCAGCTGGCATAACCTGAAACCGTAGCCCCACTTACACATTAAAGGCAAAAGGAAAGAGAGCAGTGAGGAGGAAATTAGTTTGAAAGAGTCTTTCAAGCTGCAGCATTATTCGGGATAATATAACTTAAAGTACTATCTACGTGATGAAAAAAATCACAACGTACAGAAATCCTGCTGTTTTCCTTTGAAAATGAGCTGCTGATGGATTTTATTTTTAGCCAGCAGCGTAGATGATGGAGCAGGGACCTGAACGGGATATGTAATGAAGGCATTCCTTCAGATACAACCATGAGAAAACTGGAAAACATCAGATTTCCACTGCACTACTACGTTAAATAGGCACCGCAGAACCAGAAATTTGGGAGAAAAAGCAAGTTGCTGAAATTTGTATGTAAAATCTTACAGCGTTGTTAGCAACGAGAGTAACAAAAAGCCGAAAGGAGTGTTAGGTGCAAATCCCGAGCACGCAGAGATGCTGCGGGACACAGCGGGGAGGAAGGAAGCACGGGGAGCACAGCAAAGCTCAGCAGGGTGTCAGGCTGCGCAAACATCAGATAAATCCATACGTGTCAATACCACCACAATATTCCCTCTAGCATTAAAATAACAAACTTCCTCGGGATTTCAGCCTCCTCCTCCAGTTGCCTGCATTCAAGTCTTCGTCTGCGTTCACACTGATAAGCTAAAAACACGTTGTGCTTAGACAAGGCTAAGGCAGAACCCCAGCCTAGGGAGGCAGGCACTCGGAACGGGCTTAAAAAGCATCAAAAGAGCAAACTTTGGAAAATGTTCATTATCACGTGTCCCGTTAACGCTGCTACAACTTTTAATATTACCACAGCTTGAGCAACGTATTGAATTTCTTTTAACTATATCGTGTCCACCAACTGCCCAGGTCTATATAAGGCCATACAAAAAATGGTAGTTCGTGAAAATGCATGTACAGAACTAGCAAAAATGAATAAAAGAGAAGATACAGCTAGCCAGACAAGGAAGGAGACAGTCATGGAATCCAGCTTGGTAGCCTCGGAGCACTGGAACTGAAGTGCTTTGTATATGCAATCAGTCCTGCAGAAATTATGTGATTTAAGCACATAATTAAGCACATGCTGATTTAGCATTTGCAAGACCAAGCCTTTGAAAGACTGCTCCTAAAGATAGAGATCCTACTTTAGGAAGAGGTTTATCTGGGCTAGAGGAGGGCCCCATCCAGGTTCGGAGGAGCACAGCTACCGCAGTCACTGAGCTCCGGGAACACAGAGCAGCCACATCCCACCAATTCAATCCTTAGCTCTGGACTCCAAGTTGAACTCGTGGGCTGAACGCACAATGGCATCTGGAGCATGTCCCCAGATTGCAGAGATTTATAAAAATGTATATATTTTCTTCATTGGTTTGGATAATTAGTCTAATGATGTCTAATTGCATAATTATTGTAAATACAGCAAATTTAATCTTGTACTCAGGCTGTGCAATTACAATGTGCAATGAGGATGATGCAAACTCTTAGGAAAAAATTCTGCATCAAGATTTTGGTTTTGAAAAGTTTAGTATTTCAAATACTCCCACAGACAAGAAAATGCATGTTCGTTCAACTTTTCTCCCCATGGCAGCTAAAATAAGTAGCTGATGTGACTTGGCTCATCAAAAAAAAAATCTGTTCAAAGCTCAAGAATTCATTTGTATGTGCCCGCTTTTCCAGGTGCCGTCTATCATTTAATACAACAAGAAAACCACCGGAAAGAAAAACTAGCCTTTTTTGGATACAATATCTTAGAAAATTTAATTGTGTTACTACTTGTTTTCCTTTACATTTCATTTGATTTTCAGATTGATAATCCACCTTCAAAGCAATCACCAAAAAATGCCCCCTCAAATTTGTACCTTGTGGTGCTCTGAAATCAAACCTCCTCTATCTCTCTTTACATGAGCTCTTACTGGTTGTTACCGTATCACAAGCTGAACCAACTATGCAGAGATGTGCAGCAGATGTTTATGACTCTTGAACCTTTAATTACATCTTTTCCTCTTATAAACATATATCAGATCTCGTAGGCACACCGACAAGATACGCTAATTCAACCTGACCTCCAATAAACATAAAAAGGTTATGGATAAGTTTTCAAGTATCAACATGACAATCTGATCTATTCATTAATTCAGCCCAGACAGAGGTGCTGGGAAGAATGCTCCTAGTAACCTAGAAATATTTATTTTTTAAAAAATATTGAATCTAATTTCACGTGACGCATTTTATTAGGTATGTCTTATTAGATGATAGGGAAGGTGATCATCAGCATTTCCATATTGAAATATAAAAGAAAAAGTCCCATGTCAAGGGAGTCTCTCACTTTTTAATTAAAACATTAAAAATCTCCAGTTTACACACTTAGAGTCCAAGGAAACAAGCCACAGATTTGCTAAACTGGGTCTGTACATGTTAAATTAAAAATAATCTCATCACATTTAGGAAACCAATAACTTGACTATGTAATCTAATTCTCATCTCCACAAGGTTCCAGGCTACACGTTTCTCAGTAAAATACCAAGCCACTGTAGCAATATAAAGCTGTCAAGTACAATAAAAAGAAAAAATGAAGGTGCTCTCAAATCATTAGCTGAAAATTATTTATGAAAGTTGCAGGTTGCTTTCTGCTATGAAGACCAAATTACCAGGCAGTTTTCACCTCTGTCTTTACTCGTTATTGCTTGAGACTTTCCAAAACAATTTTTTCTCCTTTTTTCTTTTTTTTTTTCTTTTTGCGAGCACCGCCACACGCTTTTGTCCGTAGACAACAGGATACGCCACCTTTTCATTCTGAGAATGTGCAAATGTGCTAACAATAAATTAATCTGATCTAATCTGACAGACTCTTTTGATGGCCCAGTCTGCCTTCGTGGCTGCAAGCGAGCGTAGGAAGACTTAAAGAAGCATTTCCTTCCATTTTTGCCACCTCATCTTTTAAGTGTGTAATTCTGGAACAAAACCTTATATTCAAAGAAGTGAAAGGCAGAATAAAATAAAAAAAAAAACACACATGGACTTGCCATAGAGTTTAGCCTTCTCAAAAAGCTTTTTAGGCTGTAACTTCTGTTCAGAATCACTTTGCATTGTATTGGAAAAGATTAGGAAATAGCAGTCAAATCAGAGGTTTGGGCTTGCAGCGCCCAAGCCAAATGACTTCCAAGGGCTCCTGCAGACAGCACTCACTGTGCATCTTCCCATCATTTCCCATTTCACAATTTGACAAAAAATTAAAAGACACCTTTTATACTAGGAAGTGTTATAATAATATATGGGTACATTTTAACACTTATAAATACTCAAACGGAGGGTGCTGGGAAGATGGGACCAGACTTATTTCATGATAGGACAAGAGGTAACGGGCACAAACTTGACCATAGGAAGTTCCACCTGAACATGAGGAGGAACTTCTTTCCTTTGAGGGTGGCAGAGCACTGGCACAGGCTGCCCAGAGAGGTGGTGGAGTCTCCGACTCTGGAGACATTCCAAACCTGCCTGGACGCCATCCTGTGCAACCTGCTCTGGGTGACCCTGCTCTGGGGCAGGGGGGTTGGACTAGATGATCTCCAGAGGTCCCTTCCAACCCCTGTGATCCCGTGATTTGTGCTGGGTGTAGTTATGCAGAGGGCATGCCCACTTACCGACACCACAAACCCAGCAGGGATATGCAGGCAGATCCAGTTACGATGAATATGGTGCAAGCAGCCTAAGGAAGGAAAAAATTCCTGGACACTCATTCCTACCTGGGTGAAGAAGGGCTCGTAGATCTCCACTCCTTTATCAGACCCTTGCAGCAATACCTCTTGGCCGCGTCGCCAGCTGTACCGAACAGGCGGATTGGAGTTGGCAACGCACCTGAGAAACACCGTTCTCTCATAGTAAAACTGCTCTTTTGCTTCCCCGATGCTCTGGTGGACTGTTACTATCGGATCATCCAAATCTGGAAAGACAGAAAAAAAAACCCCAAAACGAGATAAAGTCAGACTTCAGTTGACCCTACGATGGTTCTACAATGGGAAGCGCGTGCATCGCCTTGTACACAAGGCAACAGCAAAATAGAGGCAACGCAGCTCTAAAAAACACAAACGTACATTTTGGCACTTTTGCAGCAGAGCCCGGTTTTAGAGTTTGTGTTAGCCTGTACAGCGCCTAGCAGAACTGGATCTTCGCTCACCACTCAGGCTTTTGGATATAATAATATATACGATATTATATAAGACAATGTCAATCATATTTCTGTTGTTTCCACTAATACTTAGGTTTGATCTCATTTTCATCTTTACTACTTGTTTCCTATGTATGATTTTTATTTAAATGTTGCTTAGACAAAATAGTTTATAAAGCTTTGGAAATAAATAGACAGACTAATTTGCATCCTAATGGTAGGATCCACCAGAGCATAGATCATGTGAATGCATCTGTTTTCCTTTAAAGCAGCAATTTAATACAGTAATTTAATGCATATTCCCTTCTCTCAGTTACATGCATTTAACTTCAAG
>VFFE01006447.1:6532-119640 GCA_008921705.1 Burhinus oedicnemus | reverse complement strand
GTCAAATCAGAGGTTTGGGCTTGCAGCGCCCAAGCCAAATGACTTCCAAGGGCTCCTGCAGACAGCACTCACTGTGCATCTTCCCATCATTTCCCATTTCACAATTTGACAAAAAATTAAAAGACATCTTTTATACTAGGAAGTGTTATAATAATATATGGGTACATTTTAACACTTATAAATACTTAAACGGAGGGTGCCGGGAAGATGGGACCAGACTTATTTCATGATAGGACAAGAGGTAACGGGCACAAACTTGACCATAGGGAGTTCCATCTAAACATGAGGAGGAACTTCTTTCCTTTGAGGGTGGCAGAGCACTGGAACAGGCTGCCCAGAGAGGTGGTGGAGTCTCCGACTCTGGAGACATTCCAAACCCGCCTGGATGCCATCCTGTGCAACCTGCTCTAGGTGACCCTGCTCTGGGGCAGGGGGGTTGGACTAGATGATCTCCAGAGGTCCCTTCCAACCCCTGTGATCCCGTGATTCCGTGATTTGTGCTGGGTGTAGTTATGCAGAGGGCATGCCCACTTACCGACACCACAAACCCAGCAGGGATATGCAGGCAGATCCAGTTACGATGAATATGGTGCAAGCAGCCTAAGGAAGGAAAAAATTCCTGGACACTCATTCCTACCTGGGTGAAGAAGGGCTCGTAGATCTCCACTCCTTTATCAGACCCTTGCAGCAATACTTCTTGGCCGCGTCGCCAGCTGTACCGAACAGGCGGATTGGAGTTGGCAACACACCTGAGAAACACCGTTCTCTCATAGTAAAACTGCTCCTTTGCTTCCCCGATGCTCTGGTGGACTGTTACTATCGGATCATCCAAATCTGGAAAGACAGAAAAAAAAAAAATCCAACGAGATAAAGTCAGACTTCAGTTGACCCTACGATGGTTCTACAATGGGAAGCGCGTGCATCGCCTTGTACACAAGGCAACAGCAAAATAGAGGCAACACAGCTCTAAAAAACACAAACGTACATTTTGGCACTTTTGCAGCAGAGCCCGGTTTTAGAGTTTGTGTTAGCCTGTACAGCGCCTAGCAGAACTGGATCTTCGCTCACCACTCAGGCTTTTGGATGTAATAATATATACGATATTATATAAGACAATGTCAATCGTATTTCTGTTGTTTCCACTAATACTTAGGTTTGATCTCATTTTCATCTTTACTACTTGTTTCCTATGTATGATTTTTATTTAAATGTTGCTTAGACAAAATAGTTTATAAAGCTTTGGAAATAAATAGACAGACTAATTTGCATCCTAATGGTAGGATCCACCAGAGCATAGATCATGTGAATGCATCTGTTTTCCTTTAAAGCAGCAATTTAATACAGTAATTTAATGCATATTCCCTTCTCTCAGTTACATGCATTTAACTTCAAGCAGGTAAATTCATCACAGGCTTTAGAACACACTTCTCTTGATTAAAATACAGATATCATATAACAACTCCCACTGCATCAGCTCAAAGAAAATTAGATTCCCACAAAAGAATTCACTCATCTTAAGTAGGGAAGAAATAACAATAGCCCTTGGAATGTGAGTAAGCCTAATTAATTAGTTTGGGAACAAGGAGATTCCTGTTTGCAAGGTTTTACTATTGTTTATTATGAGCTTTCTCCGAAGGTACAATTGCACCAAAGAAGGAAAAAACAAAACCCACCAAACAAAACAAACAAACAAAAAGGAATGGCCATCTTTACTATGTACTAGTTAAAAACACTCAACCTCCAAATAACGTGGTCAGCAATCATCTGGTGAGCTTGAGGGAGAAGTGACACTACCTGGCGGGCGGGCGGCCCAGGGGAAGTTGCTTCTCTAAGTCTCGCCCCGTGTTTCAAAGGTACGTCCAGGTTTGGCTCCTGCAGTGACAATACGGGGACTGATGCTGCTGCCCACAGAGAGCGGGAACAACTCGCCTAATTACACCTCTACCCGTCCGACCGGCACGCGCGCGGCAACAGCACCTTCCCAGGTGCGACAGCCTTGGCTGAGACAATTCCAAAACCTTTTCAGCAGTGCTTCCTCCTTAAAACAAAATATAGATAATGTTTTAAGTAGTGCTTAATTAGTTACTCGTCCACAAATTTAACCCTGTTTTTGCAAAGTCTTGTGTGAGTAACTATCCAAATGCCAATGAATCACATTTATTTGAGGCCACGATCCAGTGAGATGCAGAAGGAGGTGCTCATACCTTAGCACGACCATCGGTGCCAAAGGGACCACCGTCGTGCTCCAAGGCACCCGCACACTTGAGTCCCTGTTCAACGGTGTTGCAAACAAGGACAGTTGTTCTGGGGGAAGCATCACACGCGTTTTGTTCCTATGTCCTTTCCCCAAGGGCCAGCCAAACACCGCCATAACCACCACAGTGGCTTGGGTGAGGTGGGCCATCAGCACAGCAGTTCTTAAGAAAGGTGGGGGTTTGATAGCTTTTAAAAACTAGAGGCACTGTGGCAGAGGTACAGGGGATTATTAAAGGAAGCTCATCGTTAACAATCTGCATAGATTAGCATGTTTCAAACGTCCACGCTGAAAAGCAGTTTGCGCTTAAAAATTGTTCTTTAGATGCTTACATTTTGATTTGCATAACAAGAATAAAGCTTGAGAGTCTCTTGATTAATTAGAAACAAATCCTGTTCCAAAATTTAGAATAATTCAAGCAATAATATCTTGTAATAGTGCATGGATTTTAAGTAAATGTTACCTTCATTCTACTCTACAAAACATTTAATTTAATATCACAGAAACAAATTATGAAACTGTTGCTCCAAATTAGGATGGCATTTTCTAATGAGACTTCATTTTTGTTTTAAAGGTTACTTTAAATCACAGTTGCATTTGAAAAGGGATGAGATTGCTGAAACGTTATGTCTTCTACTTGTGCAACAGAAAATAAAAAGAAGGAAATTAGCTTCTTTCAATTTCTAGGCCAAAACACCTGTTCCCTATATTTTGATGAACAACAGAACATTTCACACATGAATGCTTTCCAGCATCTGCTTATTAAAGCACATCTGTAGACCACAAACAAGGATGACTGACAGCCAAGAGCCTCCAACACCACATCAGAGGACTTCTCCAGCCTCACACCCTTAGATGAAGGTGCATCCTGTTAGGTGAAACACACAGAGATCCAGGTCTTGACTCAGCTTCAAGTGTAAGGTGTCAATCAACACCCCGACATAAGGCTGGCCAGAGGAGGCCTTGGAGGTCCTGGTGGAGAAGCTGAACAGGAGGTGGCCAACCACGTCCCAGACTGCAACAGCAAGAGCGCAGCCAGCAGCCCCGGGGAAACCATCCTGCCTCTCTGCCCCACAGCTGTGAGACAACATCCTGAGCACCCTGTCCCGGCCAAGACATGGACATGCTGGAGCGAGTGCAGAGGAGGCCACCAAGATGATCGGAGGGCTGAAGCAGGTGCCATACAAGCAGAGGCTGGGGGAGCTGGGTTTGGCTTACCAGGAGAAGATAAGATGAAGGGAAGATCTAATTTCTATCTTTGACTGACTACCGTGGAGTTATAGAGAAGATGAAGGCAAACTCTTCTTAGAGGTGCAGAGCAAAAGACCATGAGTCAATAGGCATAAGTCACACCAAGAGAAATTCCTCCTGGTTATAAGTGAAAAGAAATTCCCCATGCAATCAGACAAGTGCCCAAAGAGACTGCGGGACACCATCCTCGGAGACATTCACAGCTTGACTGGACACAGCCCTCAGCAATCTAACCCAGCTGTGAAGTTTGTCCTAGTTTGAGCAGGGGGTTGGACAAGGGGGCCTTTCCAACCTAAATTACTCCACGATACCAAGAGTTGTGGTGTCATTGCTTGCTTGCGCTACCTGCCCTCTTGCAATGGGTCCACACTGGATGTGTGTTCACCCCCTTCGACACCGGTACTCCTCTACAACATAGAGAACCAAGCCCCCTCTTTCTTCATGGTATTATACTATGACAGGGGCTGGATTGTGACAAGAGCATAAGGAAACCTCAAAGAAATTCGAGTTGAGAATGCAAATGCAGCAAGCCCTCTACCAAAACATTTCATAATGGTCAATTAATAGAAAATTTGCACTGCAGAACTTGACTGATTTCTCCATCGGCAGTGCTGGAAAGATCTCGACAGCTGCATCAAAGCAAAAGAAGCAGCACTAATAGGAGATGAAATAATGCTTGCAATTGTTGTGAGATTTCACTGAACACGCAACTGCCTGCCCCGCTGTTGGGCAGGGTGAGACAAATGTTTCACTGGATTGTTATACAAGACTGTATTTCGCTCAGGCAGTGTGAGAGCTGCAAACATAAGACCAAATATGCTTTTTTTTTTTTATAATACTGCCAAGGTATTCTGCAGAGTTATTACCACGGAGGCACGCAACTGCCAAATTCATTGCCTATAGACAATGGCTATTTTAAAGTCATCTGATCTCGGTGGCATTAATGCCCACTTGCCAAAGCTCTCCAGAACTCTGGTTTGAATGTCTAATTGAATTGCCACTAACCGACATTCAAATTTCCAAATAAGCTTTAAAAAAAAAACCTATTTAAAGCTCTGTGCATATGTGTGAGTATCTGTGGGTGTTTGTTCCCTAAAAGCACTGGAACAGTCAGGGACTTGGCAGTCTGGGAGGGAAGCTATGGACTTCAGGTATTGCGCAGCAATTAACCTGGGAAGAGGAAAGAGGGGGAATCACTGAAGAGACAGGGAGATCTTACTGCAACGGGGAAAGATTTAGCATTGGGAAGCTCAACAAGATGAATTTTGTAAGTGTTTTACAAGAGGAAAAAAAAAACCCAAAATTTTCATTTTGGGTTGATCAAATTATGAAGAGTTAACTGACTAATCATTCTTTAAATTAAACTGAAGTCATGGGTGTTGCTATGTAGTTAAAGCCTATTAATCAAAATGAAAATAATTACAGAAGTATGTTTTCCACAGAGGTTTACGCCACCATTAGGTTCAATTTTTCAGTCTTTAATCTTTGAATTGAACCCAACGGTTTCTAAAACCCAGATGGTACACGCATGCTAAACGCTGTATTGGAAGAATTCCCTTCACACATCCCTAAGCTCTCAAACAAACAGAAAACCCAGTAGAAGCCGTTCAAAACATGCCGAATCTAAATGCACTGTGGATCGCATCCCGACGGTCAGAGACACGGGTGTGGAAGGTGCACAGAAGCGTAGCAGATGCTATTAATATCCGCCCTACGCCAAACTTCCAAGCACCGGAGGCATGGCACTGTCTGGGAGCAGGAGACAGACCCTGTCCTGCAACCCTCACCTGAGCTCCCGGGGAGTTTCACACATACAACCAGGAGAGCAGGATCACAGACTATATTTGCTGTATCATCTTTTTTGAGCTGCTGGGACTACACAGCTTGCTGATTTCGTTTGTTAATTAGCCGCCTTTGTCTTCAGATGTTCAAAGCAAGCAATGCTTGGAAGTCAGGATAATAATAAAACACGCATCTGGTAAACTGATTGAAACTGCTTCATCAAGACACCCAGAGAGGAGACAGCAGTGACGCATATATTTAGCCTGCCTAGCTCGTAAGTTATTCTTAAATATGAAAGTACAGTGTTTTTCATGCTATTTTCCTTACTACAGCCTCCTTAACCTAGCACAAGCTATCAATAATTACGCAGGTTTGAAGTGCTTTGTGGTGCTCTACGACATAAAGCAGCTACACATGATTCAGAAAAACGTACAAAACTTCAACAAATACACATTTCTGGCATACCTATCGAAAGGCTAATGAGCTGTCTTTCGTGCCAGCCATTAGTACACGCAGTGTGGAGACGCAAGAGCTCCAAACAAGCTGGAAACAGGGCAGCCAAGTTACCTGGAGCTGCACGTAAGCTATTTTCCCCTCTACAGCCCCTTAAAAGAGATTTATTATTCATCTGCAGTGCTGTATTGCATGTGCAGTGCAGCTACAACGGTAGAAAGCAAGCATCATTTACAAGGCCAGATCCTATAACAAAGCAAGCCTTTCTGGCTAGCTCCCACAAGACTACGAGTGTGACTCTGGGAGACCCCCGATGAGCTTCTATTGATTTCCAGTACCATTTTGGGAAGATCAAACACACATGCTAGAAGGCCGCTAACATGCTCAAACACAAAAGGACAAACAGAACGACCTCAGTAGGCAACAATACCCCGTGCAGCTCCAGGCCGTTTCTGCCTGCCATGCTTTAGCGAAGGTGGGAGTCTGCCAACAAAGCATCCAGGAGGAGAACACTCGGTCACGTAGTTTTACAGAGAAAACGTTCGCTTTATTCTTTTGATGAGGTTATAAATATACCTGATGGAAACTTGCACGAATCGTTCATACGAGCGTGTCCTAACGACATCAGGAGGATGGCACGGGGCATGCAGCCCTGCAAGAGGGCAGCAACGGATTTATTTATCCAAGGACAACCAAACTGAGCCAACGCTCGTTATTTATGAGACTGGATTAGCACTGGAGTCCCTGGGCAGCCCACACACCGGTGCTGAGGCTTTTGCATTTACAGCACAAGCAGCAGAAAACAGCCACACCTACCGCAATACTGCATTTCTACAAGCGTGTGTATGCGTATAGATGAATAAAGACCAGTGGGTTTTCCAAAGAATGAAGAGTCGGATGCTCACCCAGAAGGACATACATCTGTGAACTCGTAATAGAAGTTTAACAGGGTAAGACTACCCTGGCACGGTCGGAGAGAGACACCGGCAAAGACCTCTCAGCACAGACCTGAAATAGATGGGACTGCTGGGATCACCGCGTGCAGTAAGAGTAAAGATATAATTTTCTTTCATATATAGAATTGGTGACCTGAGTAGAGGATCTTAATCTGCTATCAGCCATTGTTAAGCAACATTAAGAAATTAAAGGGCAAAGAAAAGAGCAACAGAAAAGTACTTATGCCCTAGAGAAAGTACTTATGACTTCGGCTTCCAGTAAAAGATGTAAAGAGCAAGACGCATTTAATTTCTCAGAAAAGAAGACTGAACAGTAACTTTATTATAGGATATAAGCACCTCATGGTGGGAAAACAGCAGGTACAAAAGAGCTCTTTTGGCTACCGGTAATATGTACAACAAGCAACAATAGCTGGAAACTGAAGGAAGCCCAATTCAGTATGGGAAAGAGTCAGACTGTTTTTTTTGAAGATAAAGCAGTTGAACAGAGAAACCGACCACCTGGGCACATAGAGGATTCCTCACCCCTTCAAACCAAGCCCAGATGCTTTTTAGTGAAATACAATTTATTACATTCAAGATAAGAACAGCTGCAAAACCCCCCCAGATAGGGCTGGAAGATAAAGGAGGTCAAACTAGACTGATGTCATGGTCGATTCTACTATTAGATTTTACGAAAAAATGTAATTAAAGAGAGAGTTGATTAAAGAATTCCAGATAATTATCATTAAATCAAGTACACTTGAATCAAGAAATCGAGTTATTTAAACTATCTTTTCATTCCCCTTGCTTTAGACTACTCCGGCGTTCCAGCACGCTTTGGTTCCCCACCCTGCCGGACCTGGCTGTGAAAAATGCCGATGAACCACGACTGTCCATAAACAAAGCATGGAGGAAACAGGAGTTAAAGCCACTCTTAGACTGCAGGGATTGAAAGGACAGCTGGAGAACAGGACAGCAGTTACAAAAGCACTCGTAACATATGACTTTGCTACAGGATCTTCATGTTCCAGTGATTTATCTTCCTTTTATAAACTAAGATTCAGATATAAGCATCCAGGAGTTGGACAGTCTTCAAGAAACACAAATTCTTATCCCAATGTATACAGTTGCTTGAGGAGGAATTCTGCAATAACTGCCTTGTTATTATCCTTGTTTTTTAAACAGGTAACTCTGTTTTTTTAATTTTCTCTGTGCCTGTAAAGAAACAGAATGGAAGATTGCATTATAAAAGAAAAAAGGATTTGCCAAGCCAGGAGAAACAGGCGCTAAAACTAAAGGCCACCTGACATGCACGATACATTACTAGGAATAATTGTTACAAATAGGACTTTTTAACACGATAAGTAAGTAATTATTGGTTGCATAATCCCAAACCTAATTAATGCTCGCTCCTTCATTTTTTAATGAAAAGAAACTTAATTTTGTTGAAGTAATGAACATCAAACCTGGTTAGGAAGGTCTAGTTCTAGACCACATCCAGTTAATGGCTTCACTAAAATTCTTCCAGAGACTACTCACAAAGTTTAAATCCCGGTTAAAAACTACATTCTGAACATACCAAGTGCAAATAGTGGTGCCTTGGAGAGCAGGGGCTCCTGATAACACTCCACTGCTCTCTTACTGCCGCCTTCCGGACTTTCCATGTTCTAAAATGAGCACAAAAACATTTTACTTCAGCACAAAAATATGTATCTGACAGTCCATACCCATATAACAGAAAGTGCCAGGTTTCCTTCCCCTCGTCCTGTATATGTTCTGCTCTTCCAAGATTCACATTTATTTTCCAGCCTTAAACTCTTCACCATTAAATACGTCAGTATAGAAATCTCAACAGTGCTCTGCATGCTTCCTCGCAATCTCTACTCTTAAAGAAGACTGTATTTTTTCCCAGTTTTACTTGAATAGAATACAAAATATGCATTTTGGGAGTACAGAAATAAAAAGAAAGTCAGGACTAGAGGAAATAAATAATGGTGAGTGGATGATGAAAAAAGGAGGGCATGTACGAATCTCCTTGGAAGCAAACGAAGATGACAAATGCAACAAAACTATTGCAAAGAGGAAAAGGAAAATGAACCTGCCCAGAATATTTAGTGCCCACGCCTGATCCCAGGCAAGTGAAGTCTTTCCGCTGACTTGAAAGAAATCCCCAGCCAGTCTGTTCGAGGACTATAGGCTAAAATCCCATCCACCTTGGAAGAGACACTTAGGAGGTCATCTAGTCCACATCTTGCTTCTCTCCATACGGATGATGCCCATCAATTTTGCACCATCAGCAAAAATTAATAGCAAAAACATTAATGTCGTATGTAAATGCAGCTGAACCCCGAAGAACAGCTAAGATTTGCTTCCTTAGATAATTGTGTTTGACTGCCCATCTGCCAAAACTCCCTTCCCAAAAACCTTCTCAGCTTTCTAGCTTCTTCTAGCAAAATTTCCAATGGGGATTGAGACTCCAAAGATAATTAACCTCCAGCACGTTATATAAAATTGGTGTATGCAGGCGGGGAGAAGCGGGCACTGGAGCGAGTCTCAGATCAGCTGAGGGAAACACTGCACCGTGAGCTCATCGCGGCCAGAGGACATGCAGCCAGCACCCTGGCCTCAGGCACCCATGGGTGTCCTCTGCAGAGCCCATCATCGCCAAGCTATCAGGGAGACTACAAGGAAGAGCATGTCTTAAGGAACAGGAAGGGAGCTGGAGACATGGGAAGGAAGGACGCAAATCTGTAAGAAACCAAGTTTTATTAATTCTGTTACTCTAATAATAGAAAATAATGTGTAGTTACACAGGTGGAAGACCTTCAGCTCTTTGGTTGGATGCCTTCCACAGTGCTCCTGGTAGCCCTGCAGACGCTGACTCTCAGGGCTGAGCCTTCCCCCGTGCCTTTTGCTCCTCAGACGATGGGTACCATGTGAAGGAGCGCAGTTCTGCTTATAACGAGACAACCCACACTACGTCGCTTCAGAACAGCAGCAAAGCCTCACCTTCCAGAGAAGCAGCCCAAAAACCAAACCGTATGCCAGGGAAGTTTTCAGATACGTACAGTCGGCAGAAGGGGAGTACTTCCAGTTAGCAATAGCAAATTTGAAAGACATCGTAAGCCATAAACTCGGTGCTTTATGTAATCTAGGCCTATTTCTGTTATGGCTCAAATCAGAGTCCTACAAACAGACTGAATTTTCAAGCCATTAATACGGTCTATCTTTCCACTCGAGGCATATTTACAGCATCAATTATCTTGAACCTCATCTGACACGTACTCATCTCAGACTGATCTAACTGCAGCTATTATCATGTGTTAGAGACAGTTTTAATTTAGAAAAGGAACGGCATAAAAGGCATTCAAATAACCTTACAGCACTCTTGCAAGATTTGTTTCAGGGAGGAAAACAAAATCTGCATACGCAGCCAGGTAATACTATGGAATTAATACTCTGTAATTAATTGTAGGCTTTTTTCTTTAGTTAAAAATACTGATGTCTGGAGCATTACATTGAACAAATTCCGCAAGGTACTTCCTCAGCAGCTATTCAGGGCTAATTAAACATCATTGAAATGAGCTCAACATGAAAATACAAATCTTCCTTGGCGGATCCTAATAGAAATTTTGCACTTCCATTCCTACATGCACGCATATGTAATATTCACTTCTTAATTTTCACAGGCAAGCTTGTCAGTATGTATTAGTCAGTTATTTTAGCGTTTACTGTAAAAGGTCTAGGTCTCTGGACGCCCAGAAACAGGGAGGTGGGCGGGCGTGCTGTGGCTGCTCTCACTCCTGCTGACCAGCACCTTTCCCATGATTCACCGTTTTCTGTCTGTCTACTTCTATTATCTCTTTTTTCATGCAAACTGTGTCTGTCAGCGTTCTGTGTTAATACGTCCCCTAGTATCATAGTGGTGGAACCGTAACTGAAGTGAATTCTTCTCATGACAATATTCACCCGTAACTGACATAATCATACGCATGTACATATTTTAAGCTAATGGAAAAATAATCCTACTTCTGACTCTTTTAAAAACTGCCCCTTTCAGAGCATCTCTAATCCCGTAAAACCTTTAGCAGAACTGCGGACGGACAAGCGTAGCTCAGTGCCAGCAGTGAGCGGACTCTGCAGCCACAGCCAAAGCCCCGCTCTCATCAGCCATCCCCGGAGTCTCGCTGCCAGGTTGGATGACGCCAGGCAACAGCCCAGGTCAGGGTCCCTCCGTGGTGCTCGGTCTCCGAGCCACATTCCAAACGACAACACGCTGCAAATGCAAGGCAGGGTGAGCAGCGAGTCTTTCTCTTTTCCTAAACGACTCTCTGAGGAGAGGGACTTGGGGGTGTTGGTGGATGAGAAGCTCAACATGACGCAGCAATGTGCGCTGGCAGCCCAGAAAGCCCCCCGCATCCTGGGCTGCATCCCCAGCAGCGTGGGCAGCAGGGCCAGGGAGGGGATTCTGCCCCTCTGCTCTGCTCTCATGAGACCCCCCTGCAGTGCTCCAGTGCTGGGGACACCAACATCAGAAGGACATGGACCTGTTGGAGCGGGTCCAGAGGAGGTCAGGCAGATGATGTGAGGGCTGGAGCCCCTCTGCTGTGAGGACAGGCTGAGAGAGTTGGGGTTGTTCAGCCTGGAGAAGAGGAGGCTCCGGGGAGACCTTAGAGACCCTTCCAGCATCTGAAAGGGGCCTCCAGGAAAGCTGGGGAGGGACTCTGGATCAGGGCCTGTTGTGACAGGACGAGGGGTAATTGCTTCAAACTGGAAGAGGGGAGATTTAGATGAGATCTCAGGAAGAAATTCTTGACTGTGAGGGTGGTGAGACCCTGGCCCAGGTTGCCCAGAGAAGCTGTGGCTGCGCCATCCCTGGAGGTGTCCAAGGCCAGGTTGGACGGGGCTTGGAGCAACCTGGTCTAGTGGGAGGTGTCCCTGCCCATGGCAGGGGGTTGGAACTAGATGATCTTTAAGGCTCCTTCCAACCCAAACCATTCTGTGATTCTATAATTCTAGAACAAGAAATCAGAGTATGCAAGAAGTATTTGAGTCGGGGTGTCTAGGGGAGACATCAGAGGGGAAACATCTCAGCGTCCCAATGGGAATATATTACCAGACACTCATTTGTGTCTTTGCAAATCTCTCCAAAGGTGATTTTCCACACTTATTCTGGGCACATTGGGATGGGTGCTCCCTCCGGGGCTTCCGCGTCTGCCAGGTAAGCGGGTGCTTTGGTCTCCTGCTCCGAGCAAAGCACAGGTCTCCCCACCTGCCCTGCTGCCGAAGCAGCAGCACTGGCTGGTGAGCAGTGACAATAGAATCTAAACCTTCAAAAGCCCCAAACTCCATGTAACAGCCCCAAACCAAAGAGGTGAGTGCAAGCAACAACCTGAGAAAGCGCTCACCAACTTAATGTACACTGATGTAACTTCAACCTCCAATAATTCACTCTAAACAGACTTTTAGTTAAGTTACCCAACGGCAAACGCAGACCAACGGGGTGGGGATCTGGTAGGGCCAGCTCCCACCGGTGCAGATGCCCAGGCAGATGACCAGGACTTCAGCAAGGCTGACACAAGCCAGAGCGATCTGCGCCTCCGCGGGCGCTCGCCAGGAGCCAATGCAGGGGTTGGTGGATGCGGGGACACAAAGTGATTTGGACCGAATGAACCCTAACCACGTCACATGTTGGTTTTAAATCAGTAAAGAAGTTAATGTTACTTTTACCACCCTGCTTCAAATTTTGCTCTCAAATGATCTTAAAGGTCTCTCCCAGCCAAAATGATTCTGATTCTAT
Source organism: Burhinus oedicnemus (assembly GCA_008921705.1). NCBI lineage: Eukaryota > Metazoa > Chordata > Aves > Charadriiformes > Burhinidae > Burhinus > Burhinus oedicnemus. The sequence continues at coordinate 107,162 of VFFE01006447.1, read as the reverse complement.
TCCATGAACGCCCAGGGGTCCTGGGGAATTCGGTCGGTGCGGTGCCTGGTGCTCAAGCTCACGTTTCCATCTCCTGTGACATACAGGATCCCCTCGTCCTCCAAAAACCCTCCAAAATCAAACAGGAGTCTTTATTTACAGCCATATAAAGCAAATTTTTTTCCTCTTTTTTTTTTTTTTTTTTAAACAATTCCTTGTATCAGTTGGATCATCCCGATACTACAAGCTCAGGACGGAACAACTAACATACCCCTACCGACTTCACTGCATCTCCCATTATCTTTTGATAACACTGTAAGAAGATTTTTTTGACCGGGAAGGAAGTGTTGCATGTTGCTTTTTCTCTGCGGAGGAGCTCGACAGGCTGCAAACCCACCACGGTCTCTGCTAGATCCCCAAACCGGCTCGTGCTCCTGACAAAGGATGAAGAGGAGCTCCGCTCCAGACACAGCCACCCCTGTCCTGCCACGCACGGAGCTGCTTCTGCAGGCTGCCCACAAAGCTTCCAGGAACAAAAAAACCCCTTTGTCCTACCATCAAACCACCTTGTAACATTTTTTTTGGTGAGGCTTGTTTGGATTTCCATAAACAACGAGCACCAGACCTACACTTACAAGCACATACAAATAAATAGCCCTTGATAAACTTTTTTTTTTTCCCCCCTCTCTGCAGAAAATAACAAGTGTCAGGAACACACTGTGAGGCAATCAGACTGATGAAAAATGGTAATATGAGAGTTTGAGAGCCCTTTTGTGGAGCCAGAGGTGCGACGTTGCATTTGCTTTATTCTTGGCTTGCTTTTATTGAAATTGCTGTAATTTTAATAAAATTTTCTAATGGTTTTGAATGTCGGTTCTTACTGCTGGTTTGCGCCTTCTGTGTCTTCCTGATATCCATCACTTTGTAAGAAACAAGCACACACAAAAGAAACCTTTTATAATCCCAGATAATGAGCACCACCGTGTTTTGGTGATATTTGAGGAGAGCAAACCACGGATTCAAAATTGCAGCAGATTTACTGTCAAGATCAATGGTCAAGTCAAATCAGAGACTCCTTGTAAGCAGAGTGATTGCAAATGAAAGCATGGCAGAGCAAGCCCTGGATTACAGACAAGTTATTTGGTGTAAGTAATCAACGGACAAACTGCACTTGACGGATGCAAGTCACATCGCTTAGCGCAGTCCTGGAAAGCACCGAAATCCTACAGCCGTCGTACAGGATGGAAAGAATCTCCTTTTTTTCAGGAAAGATGCGTATAAGTATGCCGAAGTGATGCCATGTCAGCGGTCTTGCCGTTAACTCCATGAGTGTTTAAGCTAATGAAGAAAATTGCAACTTCACTGCTCCATCCCTGGGCGACGGCAGGGTTAGAAAAAGCTACAGAGAGGGGAGGGAGAAGAGGCTTTGGATCTCGGCTGTTCTGTCACTGACCACACAGTCGGCAGAAGGTGCAGTGCAGAGCTTACAGAATTTACAGGACAGACTAAGAAGAAAAAAAAAAAATCTTCTATAAAATGAGGGTAAATCTTTTTTCTTTAAAAAAAAAAGAAAAAGAAAAAAATTAAAATCAAGATACTTGTTACACTATTCAATACTCTAATTACGATTTGCAAGAAAAAAATTAAATCAACAATCTAAAGGATCCGTCCCTTGCACTCAGATTCATTTCCCTGGACATAGTAGAACATAAATCTGAAGTTGCAGGAGAAAAGGGAAACGAGCAGGAAGGTTCTTGCTGTGCAACGTGAATCCACACCAGCAACTGAGGCTCAATCAAGCACAGCACTATCACTTCCTTCTGAGTTTTTGGAAGGGATTTTTGGGGATGCCCTACCAAACTAATGCTCGTCAAAAAGAAAGTCTCTTTTGAGCTCTTCAGTTGCTCACTACAGACCTTCTGGCATTTTCTCCTGATCCTTCTGGAATTTCAAAGGCAGACTAATCAGCTATGAAACTGCCACAAAACACTTAATGCCCCATGGAAACAGACACAGGTAAAGCAAATTAGAACAGAGGATGGAATATATGTGTTTTTCTTTAATTCTTCAATCAATATACATCCAGGAACTTAGTCTGAGATGCTTTACTAGCAGTAGGTTGGTAAATTTGAGGCTTAACCGTTCTTGCTCAGTTTGTAACAACTAGCCATACCTTCTAAATAGTTTTCAAGAATGAGAAACCTTTGAAAGTGCATTTATAGCTCCTCAGGTCAAAGAGAGAGGAAAAAATCACAGCAAGTCCAAACTCGGGCATTAGCAGCACTAGCTACACTGATATGTTAACGCATAGTTACCAAGTCAATGCTAATTAGCCAAAGACCATTCAGAAAATGAAACTGAGCCTTTTCCTTGCAAGAGTTTTGAAATCCAAGTGAATGACGCTGAAGCTGACAAACGACTCCACTGAAGTTGAAGAAAAGCGAGATTTTTATTCATGCTCTCCTTACAGGTATCATTATTACTACTACCACCACCACTGGATATCAGTTTATATTCACAGAACTGAAAATGACTCGTTTCCCCACACGTGCTCTGGCAATCTCTCAATTAGCATCTGCTACAGGGAAGGGACGGCTGTCCCAAGATGCGAGAGGTTGCCCATTTTCCCCTCATTTCAATTTAGCAACACTTACCCTAATAGCTCCCCAAATCACTTGTACCTCTGGAAACGGGGGAAACGTTAACAAAACGGCTACCGCAGCCCCTCTGACTCCAGCCGGGAGCCTCCAAAGACCTATACAGGTATCTTTACACTATATAGGTCCTGTACAAAACTTCTGCAAAGGAAGCCAAGAAGGAGCCTGCTAAGTCCTACAGCATCAATCTTTTGACTCGCGCTCCTCCTATCGACTCCAGGAGTCTCTCCCCAACATTGCGCCCACCTGGGAAGACGGCAACGGTGCTGGAGGCTCCCAATGAGCTTCTGCCTTTGCAGCCACGGCTCAGAAGCCGCAGGGTTGAACTGTGCACAGGCCAGGAGCTCTGTGACCCCAGAGACCCAGATTAATTAACACAACCAAAGGGTCCAAGTGATGAGCGGGATGCACAGAATTTGACTCCTGCCTCTGAACACGCGAAGCAACAATTATCGCATGCTATGAGCTCCTGTTAGCATTGAGCCCTGCAGAATTAGCCTGGTTACCTTGAAAAACGCGCGCTGCCCAAATTTACTGTCCTGTGCATCACCGTCCTAGCAGGGATGTTGTACAGTGACAGCGATGGCAGCAACTCCCACCTCTGCTGGGCCACACAGACCCAGAATGAAGCTCTCTGGTCTTCTCCACATGATTTGGGTAAAAAAATAGCAAGCTTCATATTTATTAGGGTTGGGCTTTTTTTTCCACGTGGCTTTGGCCAGGCTCACAGAACTCCTGGCAGCATGCATGCTTTACATTGTAAACGCCTCCCAGAAAGATATGGTAAATGGAAGAGGTTTACATGTACAGTTTGTCAACTTCCATTCATTTCCTTCCGAATCAAACAAAAATCTTCATCAGGATGCTCAATATCTCCTGCTCAGAAAAGGGACACACACATATATTTTGAAGTTATTTCTTCCACCCATCCCACTCACACAGACTAGGAGCCGACACACAAACGGACACGCTGCACGATTACACGTCTGGGGAGCTGGAAAGTCATGATGTCAATTCCTTTTACGCTGAGAGAAGGTCTCTCACGCTGAACAGTGCACGTCATGCACGCACAAGCCTTTCAGGTCGCGAGACAGATTCTCTTTGATGCTGTGCAAAAAAACCAGTGAATCTGGTCTATCAGCTACTTAATATAGTAGTCTATCAGCTACTTAATATAGATAAAGACATTATCAGCTGATGCTACTATATGCAAAGCATGTAAGAGAGAAGGCTACATATAAACCTCTTTGGTCTACTGTGAATAGTAATTATTTGTTTTTGAGAACTCATAGGTTGTAAGCTGAGTTTGGATTTCATCGTTCCTCTAATCTGCCCTGTATCACAGCCATTTCGCTTTCCTCCCATTGAAGGAAACTGGAGAGATCTGAATAATCAGTGAAGATAAAGACATGGGAAAGCTTTCTGATCCAGTATATATAAAACCAACAGTAAGAAAGTCTTCATACGTGGCACCTTAAAATCTCTAAAGACAGGTTTTGGAGATATTGGTGGTTTGTTTTTTTTTTTTTTTCAATCTACAACTTAGTCCAGTTTAAAAACTAAAGTGCAATATACATTCTGCAATAATTCAGTAATTACAAGACTTCACAGAATCACCAAACAGTCAAAGTGGAGGAGATCTCTGGTGACCACACTATCCACCCTCCCTGCTCAAAGCCAGGTAAACTAGAAGCGTGTTGCTGACTACTGTATCCAAGTTTTTCTAAGATACCAGCTCCAAGAGATCCTTGAAAAATACACGTGGATCCACATACACTTTTGAGTAATGGATCCGCTTATCATGAAATTAATCATGCACTAAGTTAATATTTATTCTCCTCATTTACTTAAAAAACAATAAAATATGCTTTAAAATATTTAATAAATTCTTTGAGAATAATGAATAGTCTTTAAAATGGCCAGCAAACACTAATGGGCTGCACTGGGACCTTCAGAAAGTTATTGCATTATTTTAATGGGATTTCATTTTTTGTTCAGCATTTTCTAAGAATGTAAAAGGAGAGAGAGAAAGCAGTAGCAAGAGCAAGTGTAGCCACTAAGAAAACTTTAAGAATGGGAGGTGAGGGCGACAACAGAGCAGTTTGCAGATGAAGAAGCAGCACTGAGAGCCACACGCCCCTTGATGCATTTAAATAAGAGGTTAATTCAAATGCACAGCCAGTTGAATTGTTCCAAAGTTTCCTTTCAAGATACCGATTTCATTGACTTATAGGGATTAGAAAAGCAACCCTGTGAAAACAGAGTATTTTTTACCAGTATTGACTTTCCTCAAGGTGACTTTGCTTTCACAGGGTTCCTCCATAATTAAGTTATGGAAATAAATAAAATTATAGTCTAAGCACGTGGCTAGTATTTTTCATATATACCATTTAACAAAATTAGAAATGTTGATAAAATACTATGGGGTTTTTGTTTTGAGGGGATGTTTGGTTTTTGCCGTTTTTTGGGGTTTTTTAGCAAAGTCAGAGATCAAATGATCGTGCAAAAAAAAAAAAAACCAACCAGTCTTTCCTGTAAAACACTGATCGTCTAGTATCCTTAGTATTCTAGACCAGTCTTCTGAAGAAGTAAACTGAGGGGTTTTTAAGATGGCATATGTGTTTTGCCTGTGTTCCCCATGGCCAAAACCCATAAAAAAAGCAATAAAGAAGTTCACAGCTTGGTTCCAGAAGATCCTAGTTAACTGATTAATTCTAAACACATCATTACTTTCAGCTTCTTCTACCACCTACACTGCCTGTACGTAACACGTAACGGCTCATTTAAAACGCTAAATCCAATGCTAGTCCAGTCCAGAAGATAATGACCGTACTTGTAAAAATCAGGTCATCACCAAATCACCCATGTCCCAAACCCATGAGAATTAGGCATGGCTGAACACTTTTGGTCGGACCCCAAGGCCCTCGCTGATGTCCACGCTGAGGACAGCCTCCAGTGAGTTATTAAAGCTCAACAGTTGCCATCCCACGATGACTGACACGCTGGAGGATTTCCTCAAGTAAGGAAGAGAATACCGTGAACAACGGCACACGCTGCGGGAGAGGGACATGGGGGGAACGTAGGCTGAATTTCAGATGGTACCCACTGAAGCATCTTTAGGATGCAGTTCGTGATTTCCTTATTTAAAGGGGCAGTATTCTCACAGGCCCAGAGCTGTCCTTTTTTTCTATTCCTCTCAAAAAAGGAACAAAAAACCCCATCCTTTTTTTAGTAATTTATTTCCTTGGGATCTTTACATGTTAGGGTGGTTATTTGTCCCCTTCTACTCAATGTTTCCCAAAGCGCATTCACATTTTCAGCATGAATTTCAATGACAGACCAGGGCTGCAAGATTCTCCTACTCTGGTTTAAGTCTATTCTGTTCTGGCAAGCTGCTTGCCAAAAAGCTAACCCCAAACGTCAAAAATTACAAAACAAACCCTTCAACAAAGCATCCACTCCTGGGGGCTTGTCCATCCGGCAGAGCTCCTGCCCAGGAAGGCCGGCGTGAGTCTGTGCTGTGCCAGTGCCACGTGCCTTCAGAGAAGCAGCAACTCTGTTTTCTTAACAGGCTGAGTCACACAACGTGAAGGTGGTCTTCACGAGCTGTCAGTAAACTGCACCTTTCCTTAATGCCCAGTAACTTCCCCCGAAACAATCCCGCACCACCACCTCTTCAATGTCACAGCCATGTGGAAGTGACGCTTGCTTGACTCAACCTGTTGGAGCACAAGAGCCATGCAAAGTACCAGCGGTTGTGCAGATTCGCCTATAAACAGCTGGTTTGCTCCTAAAGACTTCGCAAAAATAGAAGCGCCATGAGTTACTCCTCCTCTTACACCCAGGTGTCTAATTGTTTAGTTTAAGAGTTACTGTAGACTTATTAGAAAAGCAGGAAGATGCCACCCACTATACGCTACGTTGTCGTTAACGCTGTAAGAGGTGTTGTACCACGTTTTTTGTACGACATCGCTTGCAGAGAGGTAAAGCTTAGGGCACAAGAGCAGGAAAAGGCAGGTGAATGTCATCTAAATGCAATACTTGTCTGCATCAGGATTCATTTCTCATACTCTCAAAGTGCCCATTCCTTTCTACCTGAGGCTAAAAAAGAAAAAAAGAAATTGAAATAACTGGTTCGGGTGAGGACATTTGCACATGGACACGCGTATGCCACCACGTACAAACGGATCAGGTGTGGTAGCACTCCCAAGAAAACTGTTTACCATCACAGTCCTATTGATGAAAGAGAAACATAGTACGTGTCACCAGTGGTCCCCAAACTCTCTAAGATTTCTTTTATAAATATCCATGTGTATCGTGGGTAAATTCCAAAAGTTCTTCTGTGACCCGAGAAGTTAAATGCTACCGTGCCTTCGAAGAGCACCCTGTTTCATTTAATTATGAAGGCCTAAATACTTGATCCAAGACTTACTTCACTTATATCCTCCTGGCTAGTGGAGTCCAAAACCCAGACTCAAATATCTGGCCTCTGTACTAAATGTCTAAAGCCCATGAAGCAACTCAACAGAGGGCTTGGCGGGGGCAGATGTAGTCTGGGGAGCCTGGATCTCCTAATACCAGTGCTGCCGGTGCCCATCTCCTGGAAATCCCAGCAGAAGACAGTACCCGAAAGCAATAAACCCATTATTTAACACCCATTGCTTAAAGTAATTACTCAAAAAGTGAGATAGTGACCCAGGACTCTCCTGTTTCAGATCTACGTCTCCCCTTTCCAGAAGCCTGCCAAGAGGTGGTTCTGGGATGCAGCACTCTCCCAAAATTATTGCATCTGCCAGAAAATAATACAATATCATCAGTTGATGCACAGAGAGATGGTGAGTGAGGGCGTGAGGCTGTAGCTCAGCGTTCAGCCAGCTCTTTTGGAAGGGCAAGATCTGTGTCCCTGTTCCCATGCTAGGGCTGTTCACACAGTTTATGTTAATAAACCACTGGGTAGAATGCTGAAATGAGGGAGTCTCCCTTCTGAAAGGCAGGAGGTGAGGACAAGGATTTTCCAGAAGTTGGGACACCCAGAGATGGCTGACTGCAGTAGACAAGACCCCTCATCACAGTATCGGAATGCACCTTAGGAAAAAAACAACAACAAAAAAAAACCAAAAAAAAAAAAAAAAAACCAAAAAAAAAAACCCCCACAACCCAACATTTGGGCAGAAAATTTCCCAAAGACTTCCTGGAAACTGTGTATTTCTTTTGTTGTGGGTAAACTACTGTGCGGGGAACCCGCGTAAAATTTAGTGGCAACAAACTCCCCCAGGTGCAAGGTCAGTGCCATAGGAACACAGCCAGCATTTGGTTTTCAGGGGGATAACAGGGCTAATCCTGATCAGTCAAACCATCCCTCTCCTCGCACAGGAAAGGACCAATTTTCCCATTTACTCTTCATCACTTACCAGACCCAAACACCACCGCACCAGCTTTACTGGGCTGTGGCTAGACTGAAGCAAAGGCACAACCCTGCATAAAGCGGCACCCAGGACGGGCTCCAAAAACAACCGCTCAGTCTGTTCTTCCCTCTCCGGCAGCTTGCAGAACACGTTTACCTCTTCTCGTCTTGGCAGCAATGATGGAGAAACGCTGCGGTGTAAAGCAAGGCCAGCGATGCTCCAGCCCTGCAGAATCACCTTGTCACCCGTACAGAGGTGGGTGCGTCCACCTGATGGCCACCCCACACCGCTCCACGAGCGCTGCCGTTCAAGGGACAAATATGTGCTGTTTAGGGATGTAAATGATGGGCTACGCTGATTTTAAAATTGCCTGTCCTTCAATTTCTTCTTATTATTTTTAAGACAAAGTGGGGGGGAAATGAATGCATATCGCTAGTCTAAACTGACACTTCAGTCAAGGGCACAGACTGGATGTGTTATTAGGAGGATGGTAAACAAGCCTCCTTTTTTGAAACCCAACCTGCTTTGCTATTGTCCGTATTGTTGATTCAAATGTTTCTACTTCAATGTGCCTTAATTAAAATGTTAGCGGTCAATATTTCCTTGAAAGCGTCTCGAGAAGTTTTTATTCATGTGTAATTGCTTTGCAGATAATGCCAGAGCAAAACAATCAAACAGCTGGCAAATAAGCTCTCTTGTTGGGATATTTTAACACATTCCATGTTCATCTGTTTAATTTAAAATCAGCCCGTGCCATTCACAGTCTTGCAGGCTGCACTGGTGTTGGGCTGTGCCATTTCACAACCACAGAGGGCCCAACTCCGTTTTAATTTATTTCAGGAGATCTCCTGGATCCGGCAGGAATATAATCGGCAAATGAGCAGTGTAAGTACATGGGAATTCAAGTCTAAAGCTTAAATAACACGCACAGATTCCTCTCAGCATTGATGAAGTTATGCAAAGATAAAGCAAATAATGGCCTCTGAGCCGGTTTGCATTTTCTGCTTTCAAAAGAGACTAATTATTATTTCACGCACTCACACAACAAAACACCAGCAGTCTATCTGCAACCCTCTCGAGCTGTATTTTTAGAAAGCATAATACTTAATATAATCCATTATGATACATGCTTGTGCTTGTGGGGGGATGGAGTATTTGGGGGGCAAGAAGGGGTTGGGTTTTTTCCCCCTGTTCAGTTATTCAGTTACCTAATCTCTGTATGTTCCCATGGATCTCCTGCAATTTTCCTTCTTGCAGGAATGCCACTTCAGCCTCTGACGGCCTTGTGAGGAAACCACACCACAGCTGGGAACAGAATCATGGGGGGAAAAAAAAAAAGGGGGGGCCAGAAAAGCTCTTGTAAGCTCTGGCTCATCCTTTCCCGTGCCTGGAGGCAGGACCGGCGCTGGCACTGCCAGCACGGAGATGCTCCTCCAGCCTGTCCCCAGAGAGCTCCCTGCAATAGATGCTCCCTGTCCCCTGCGGCTCCCATTTCAGTATCTGCCCATCTCCACCATCAAACAGCTTTTCTTGCTGTCTAACCTCCATCTCTCGCTGCAATTTAAGCCAATTACCGTCTGTCTTATCCTTTGGGGATCTTCAGGAAAAAAAGTCTCCTCCTTTTCTTTTGCCCTTCTGAAGGCTCCTCTTAACTGCACCCTTCCTTGGCCTCCTCCTCAATGGGAACAATCCCCATGAATCATTTTACCCCTGCATCAGAAACCCTCCCTGCTCATCTGTGGCTCCTCCGCCCTTTCCCACCCATCCACATCTCGCTCCAGGTACGCTGCAGCACTCTGCGGGACCGGGAAGAACCAGAGCACAAGGGCTACTTCAATTCCTTACAGAAACATCCCCTCACCTCTCCTTCCAAGCACAACATTTCCGCTTTCCCAAACTGCCCGGCAGGGTTAGGGCACGTTCAGACCCACCGCACCTCACAGCGCCTCCCTGCTGGCTGTTTTTCCTTTGCAGAAGCTAAGGACGGAGATCCTGCCACCTTCTTACCTAAACACATTCCACAGGTCACTTCTCAAACCTGCCTCAGCCTGTTTCGGAGGCCAAAGCTGCCTCCTTGCGGTCCTCCTCCGCTGCGTGTCACCTGCTGCCATTTAACAAGAAGCTACAAAAAGCCACCGGAGACATCAGCTCTTTCAAATCTCGGTTACGCAATGTTTCGCTTTTTCACTAATCACCGGCTGTTTAATTTATGAGCAGTGCCTCCGGCACTGATAAAACAGGACACATTAAATGTTGACGCTACACGTGCTCCTATATCCCCTTAGAAGTTACGGGTCTCTCCAAATTTCCAACTCGCAGTATTAGGGCGTTACAGGAGGGAATGTTACAACTTACTTTAACTGTAGTTTTCCTAAGCATAGACCACGCAGACACTTCTAACAAAAGGAAAGGAAATGTGAACAACATCGGAAAATTTTTCTGAAAATCTGCATGCATTAGAAGTCCTTGTATGTTCTGTCCCAGTGACCTACCAGATATTTGTATGTTGGCGTGCTTTAACCCCAGCCGGCAGCCGCTCCCACAGTCCTCTCCCTTCCCCCAGAAGGGCGGGGAGAAAAGGTGGGGAAAGGGGAAAAAAACCTCATGGGTTGAGATAAAGACAGTTTAATAGAAACAAAAACAGAACAGGGAAAAAAACCTCATGGGTTGAGATAAGGACAGTTTAATAGAAACAATAACAGAAAAGGGAAATAACAATAATAACAAGAAGAAGACGACGAAGAAGAATGACACAAGCCACTCTCACCGCCTGGGGAATTGGCACTGTCCCGAGCTGTGATCGCAGATTGCCCCCCCCTTCCCCTGCCAACACCCGTTTATATCCTGAGCATGACATCTATGGTATGGAATATTCCATTGGCTATTCCGCTGTTCTGCCTATGCTCCTTCTCAGCTTCTATGGGAAACTGAAAAGAGTCCTTGAAAAGCATAAACATCACTTAGCAACAACAAAATGAATATGCATTATTGACATTCCTTCCACAGCGATCACTGGAAAGAAAATTAACTTTCCCAGCTGAAACCAGGACACATGAGTAAACAAAAATATCTGGGGAGAAAAAAAAATCCCCTCAAAATCCTGGCAGCAGATAGCAAACCCCACAATACATGGGGACATTTGCATACGCATAGCTGCTCTCTGGCCTGATTCTCCTTTATTTCGAGGAGAGGATTATATGAAGAATTTTTTTTCCCAAACAAAGCCTACTTTGACAGGGGTCGCTGTCAGTGCAGCCAACCCGCAGGGAAAGAGGGTATGCATCAGTGTAAGGTTTCAGTTTTCTATAAGGAACCACGTGGACTGAGGTTTCCAGATGTTGTGCCCCTACACCCCTCCTGCTCCTCTCCTCCCTGGCCTTGCCCTAGGGATGCTGCCGGTAACGCATCAATTAACCGTCTCAGATCCCGCCACCCTCCTCGTGCGCGGAGCTTGATGGAGTGATAAAGGCAAAAAATGGGAGAGCGAAAAGGAGGGAAGAAGCATGAACAGATTTCCTGAAAACTGCAGATCAGTAGGGTAGCCAGGCTTCTATCTTACTGGAAAATGCAGATTACAGGAAAGCCTGCCTTAACGCTGGAAGGCTATTTAAAAATCCATCAGAACTCTAAAATATGCTATTAGGGACTCTGCAGTCCCAACACCTACTGCATAAAAATCCCAAGCTATTAAGCAAACCAACATCATTTCAGATCAGGCCATCAGCAGGTTGCCAAGTCTTAAAATAGCAGCTGCATTTAAAATTATATTTAAACAAGAAGCGGGAAATTGAGCTTTGATGAAACCCAGCACTTGGCCTGTGAAAGGTGAGCTGGGATGAACTGCCAGGCATGTTGGCACTGGAGGGGTATCAAAAAACCTTGCGGTGGTCCTCGACCCAGGGGGCTGAAATTAGCACCTGAAATACATCTTGGCATAACAACACAAGGAAATTAGGATGCTGTGCTCCAAAAGCCTGCTGAAGAGCTGCTCTCCAGATTTCTCTCCTGAAGTCTCACTCGTCTACTGAACTCTACCACCCTGCTCATCTTCCATCAGACCACTCGTAGCATAGAATCATAGAATGGTTAGAGTTGGAAGGGACCTTAAAGATTATCCAGTTCCAACCCCCTGCCATGGGCAGGGACACCTCCCACTAGACCAGGTTGCTCCAAGCCCCGTCCAACCTGGCCTTGAACACCTCCAGGGATGGGGCAACCACAACTTCTCTGGGCAACCTGGACCAGTGTCTCACCACCCTCAGAGCGAAAAACATTTCTTTCTGAGATCTAATCTAAACCTTCCCTCTTCCAGTTTGAAGCCATTCCCCCTCGTCCTGTCACAACAGGCCCTGATCCAGAGTCCCTCCCCAGCTTTCCTGGAGGCCCCTTTCAGATGCTGGAAGGGGCTCTAAGGTCTCCCCGGAGCCTTCTCTTCTCCAGGCTGAACAACCCCAACTCTCTCAGCCTGTCCTCACAGCAGAGGGGCTCTAAGCCTCTGATCATCTTCACGACCTCCTATGGACCTGCTCCAACAGATCCATGTCCTTCTTATGTTGGGAGCTCCAGAGCTGGACACAGTATTCCAGGTGGGGTCTCAAGAGAGCAGAGCATTTGCCAGGGTTTCACATTCTTCTGGCTCTTGTATTTGCAGGTGATGGTAAGTGCAAGCCTCACCCCAAGCATGGCTGGTAATAAAAGTACTGAAAAACAGATAAAGCCAGAGTAATCCCATCGTCTTCCCATGAGGTCTGGAAGAGCAGTCTTTCACAGGGGTGCTTCATCACACGGTTGCAGTCAAATGCAGCAGCCCTGAGAACTGCTCTTGCTTGTTCTATGTTACCAACACCCAGGAAATTCTGGGGTTTGTTATTAAAATGCAATACAGGCACCGATTGCCACATTACCGGTGCTTCTGACTTTCAGCTCTTGTTCCTTCATTCGACTCCCTAGCACTTATAAAATTAGCAAAGACAGAAGGCATGAGACTAATGATGAATTGCTGCAAACAGAACCATCCTGGAAATGCTACGAATCCAGCAAATCACACACGTAGACTCAGCGGCTTATGGTAAGTAGAGATTGTACCACCTCTATTCCCGAGCTTTATTACTCATCCCCTTTCCCATCAGAAATTTTGAGGAGGCTCCTCCCCTTCATAACCATTATATCTCCATCCCTCTTAATAAGCTTTGTCTTCCCTGCAAAGCAGCACACAGATGCTCCCAATGGGATCAGAAATAGCGGAGCAGGGCAACGAGACATCGGCTAGATGTGCCCAGTGCACAGCCCCGCTGTGCCATCTCCCCAGGGTCAGCGTTAGGTGTCCACAATAAATTTCACTGCTCGGGAGCATCCAGGATTCAGGTTAGCACCCTATGGGAAATCTCGATACCGACCTGCATCATTTGAGCTTTGCATTTCCAATTGAGTGTTTTTACCAGGGAACAGAAGGTAGGCAAACAGTTTGCATTATGAAAATAGACATACAGACCCGACACGCTGTCTACACGATGCCCTCATTTTGGACAACAAGGTCTTACGTCAGTACACGTGACGTGACTTTCCATCAAGTACCCTAAATTGAAAGACTTTTAGAAAACAAGCCCAAACCAGCACAAACCCAGAAAAGGTGAAGGCAACGACATGGGGCAAAACAATGTCAATGGCCTTTTTCTTTCGTTTTGACCTCAAACACGCCCCAAAGCAAGAGGATGCAGCGCCTGGGGCAGCAGCCAGCTCTCCAGCCACAGCTCAGGGTCATTTCCTGGCATTTCCAGTTTGAGTTCCCAACAGGTTTTAAAGGTAAAAGTTTTCTTATGATCAGTAAGTCACAACAGACCATTGCGCAGAGCTGCCTGGCAAGGCACAAAAGTAGCAAACAAGGGGTTAAAATGCAGTTTAGGAGAAGGACACATGCATTTTTAGAGTTTATGGCTGGTCAGTTCAGGGGTTTCCACACAGCTGAAAATCAGACCTGCAGATATGGGAGATAGAATAGAATAGAATAGAATAGAATAGAATAGAATAGAATAGAATAGAATAGAATAGAATAGAATAGAATAGAATAGAATAGAATAGAATAGAATAGAATAGAATAGAATAGAATAGAATAATGGTTCCCAGGAGAAGCCAGCTGCTCATTCCATCCCAACGACACCTCCACACATGAAACACCTTTCTGAGCTGAATTAAACCAAGAAAGTTTACCATGAAAAATTCAATTGAAAGTGTACCGCAAACCAGGCATTTTGCAGCTCATGAAGCTCGTAAAGCATTTTATCATTCTGGCTCAATTCCGAACATACAAGTATTTTGTTGGCATTGTACAAGCAGTAAGTACAACCTTTCATCAATGTGAACATCATCAGGCTTTTCTGGGTTTTTTTGCGTTGCTTTTTTTTTCCTCTTACTTGTACAAAGATTTTCACTGTAGAAAATAAAAATGCACACAAGCTAGTAAGGAACTGATAACATTTAACAGTCACTGCAAAGCTATTTAATTCAGCCTGAACAGTCTGTCTGCTGGGGGTGTAAAAAGGGATTGAAATTACTGTGAGCGCTCCACATTTGCATTAATAATTCAGGGCACAGCTACCTCACCCATTTCACAACCACAGCTACATCCTTCCTTACTTTTCCATACCGTTGCCACGGACCACTGTGGCGAATAATGTCCACGTGCACTGCGCTAGGCTTTGCTTAGCCCTCCGAAACGTGCTGGCTCTCAGCTCCTCACCACTTAGGTCAGGAAAACATCTTTCGCCGCTAGGACGAGCGGCAGAGGGGCACAAGTGTGGTTTCTACCAGTACTACCTACAACAGTCTCCACGCTGCCACCAGGAGCGCCCACCACCACGGATGGCCTCAGAGACGCCACTAGCACCCCGCGCACATGGCTTTCAGGGAAGGGGCCGACACAGTGATCCGTGCCTCCACGAATCCTGTCTTACCAGCTCTGCTGTTGCCGGCGAAACAAAAACGTTGGTTTGCAATTGTCCCAGTCCAAAATCCAGCCAGTCACCTACCATAAACTTTCTCCTCTCAAATCGTTAGATCAGGACTCCCAGGTATTTGGTACCCAATTTCCAAGTTTGAGGAACAAGATAATAAGAATAAAAATCCAAACCTACAGGGAAACAGTGCAGCTTTGATGTCAGAGGCTCTCATGTAACACGTTTACCCCATTTATATTTCCACTTTTGTTAAGGAGAACGGATTGGTTCAACTCTGGTGGCCTTCACACAAACATACAGGGAGACCTCGTCTCACAACCACCCCGTGAGAGCCGAACCCCGCAGCAGAGCCCACCCTGCTCTCCCACACCAAGGATGGGGACCTCAACCGAAACCAGCAGCAACACGCTGCCAAAGGACAGGACACTTCCCACTCGGGAAGCAGAAACCTCTGCACCCAAACATGTAACAGCCATATAAAAAGCACGAATAAACCAGGCCTTGTGCACTGAAAAGTACAGTCTTCAGACAAATTCTTTTCTACCCAACTAAAGGATGAAAAGTTACAGAAAACTTCCTGAAATACATACATGCACCGAAATTAAAAAAAAAAAAAAAAAAAAAAAAGACTATTCTCTACAAGACGCATTTCTGCTTGTGCGCCTGAGGCAAACCTCTTTTTGGATAATAAAGGGTAGCTCACTGGTTTTTTTTATTGCCCTCTGAAATTCTGCAACACTCCCAACCCTTGTCTGGGCGTTTTTCCTTACCCCCATGGATGATGTGCACATGCATTGCAGGAAACCAATTTCAGCCAAATATTGCTAAGCAGCCTTTGATCTGTTTGTGAGATACCACCGACGGCCCTTCGGCTTCCCAAATGCATCCTCCATTGCAATCTTGTACCTCCTTAGGCGATAATTAGGCAGAAGAAATCTCTGTGATCCAACTGTCCAGCAAAAGGATTCATCAGAAAGATAGTGAAGGATAAGCAGATTCTGCCAGGGTAATGGAAAATGCAAGCACAAGTAATGGTCAAAGTGATGATAGGGAGAGGAAATCATAGAATGGTTTAGGTTGGAAGAGATTTTAAAAATCATTTAGCTGCAACCCCCCTGCCATGGGCAGGGACACCTCCCACTAGACCACGTTGCTCCAAGACTCATCCAACCTGGCCTTGAACACCTCCAGGGATGGGGCAGCCACAGCTTCTCTGGGCAACCTGGGCCAGGGTCTCACCACCCTCACAGTCAACAATTTCTTCCTAATATCTCAACTAGACCTCCCCTCTTCCAGTTTGAAGCCATTACGCCTCATCTTATCACTCCACTCCTTGATCCAGAGTCCCTCCCCAGCTTTCCTGGAGCCACTTTCAGACACTGGAAGGGGCTCTAAGGTCTCCCCGAAGCCTTCTCTTCTCCAGGCTGAACAACCCCAACTCTCTCAGCCTGTCCTCACAGCAGAGGGGCTCCAGCCCTCTGGTCATCTTTGTGGCCTCCTCTGGATTCACTCCAACAGATCCATGTCCTTCTGATGTTGGGGGCTCCAAAGCTGGACACAGTATTCCAGGTGGGGTCTCATGAGAGTGGAGCAGAGGGGCAGAATCCCCTCCCTGGCCCTGCTGCCCACGCTGCTGGGGATGCAGCCCAGGATGCAGTTGGCCTTCTGGGCTGTGAGCGCACATTGCTGGCTCATGTTGAGCTTCTCATCCACCAACACCCCCAAAGTCCCTCTTCTCAGGGCTGCTCTCAATCTGTTTTCCACCCAGTATGGATTTGTGCTTGGGATTGCCCCAACCCACGTGCAGAACCTTTCCCACAGGGAAGCTTACTCTCATTTTCCAAACACATTTGCAGCTTCAAACCCCATATACTTAGTGTGGACTGAACCCAAATCTTTGTGTTTCTACAGGTTAGGGAATGAACTGGAGTCGGATCCCCCAGATGTGGTGAGTCTTGCGCAGACCCAGCACAGACCCAACCAGAGCGCTCCCCGGAGCCATCGATCCCAGCCAGCCTAACCTCTCCCACCGACTGCAGAGAGATGGGCCTTTTCAGAGGCTTTAATGTTGTAATGAACAGATTTGACCTCAGAAAGGGAACAGTCAGAAACCCACAAATTAAATTTGTATTTCTGTCATGTTGAAAGATTACAATTATCAATATTGGAAATCTTTTAAATGCTTTCCATCTGCGGAGTATCTCATTTCAAAGCGTATTCTTTTATTGTGTCACGCAAAAAAAGTGATGAAAAAGGAATATATTTGCTTTTCTTATATTCCAATGCTTACACTATTGCTGTATGTTAATTGTCCTCTTTTTTTTTTTTTTTTTTAAATTTGCATTCATTATTTCTGGTCTTTCATCCAACCATGTGAATGAGGATTTAAGCATGTCACAGAGCTTCTAATGAACGAAAGGCCAAAAAAGATGATCAAATAACGTATCTATTGGTAGATACCAGAGATAGAAATTAAAAATGTCATTGCAATAAGAACGCGTGATTCACTGCAGCCAGCACAAGGCAAACACAAGTCAAAGAGGCAGCACAGAAAATAATGAAGCAACTGAACTATATTTTCAGTCCCTGAATTACAACTTAATTGCTGTGGCCAAGAGACTGATATAAATATCTGCAGAGAAGCGTGCAGAAAATATGCACCATGAACATGTGGGATTAAGGTGCCACCCAAGACCAAGCAGGAAGTGTCCCCACTACAAGGCCCAACCGGAGCTGAATGTGCGCTATGGACATCTAAAGCTGCACCCAGCTTTGGAGTCCTCAGCACAAAAAGGACGTGGGCCTGTCGGAGCAGGTCCAGAGGAGGCCATGAAGATGATCTGAGGGCTGAAGCCCCTCTGCTGTGAGGACAGGCTGAGAGAGTTGGGGTTGTTCAGCCTGGAGAAGGCTCCAGGGAGAGCTTGGAGCCCCTTCCAGTCCCTAAAGTGGCTCCAGGAAAGCTGGGGAGGGACTCTGGATCAGAGAGTAGAGCCATAGGACAAGGAGGAACAGTTTCAAACTGAAAGAGGGGACATTTAGATGAGATATTAGGAAGAAATTGTTGACTGTGAGGGTGGTGAGACCCTGGCCCAGGTTGCCCAGAGCAGCTGTGGCTGCCCCATCCCTGGAGGTGTTCAAGGCCAGGCTGGATGGAGCTTTGAGCAACCTGGTCTGGTGGGAGGTGTCCCTGCCCATGGCAGGGGGGTTGGAACTAGATGATCTTTAAGGTCCGTTCCAACCCCAACTATTCTATGATTCTGTGATCTGCAATCACCTCCTTGCACCAACCCTGCTCCCATCACAGACTGCACAGAGCTCAGGGGTTCAGCACCCAAGCAGCACTCTGAGTGCACTCAGAAGGTGCCAAAGCATCAACATCACATCAGATTCTCCCCGTGTGAACCCCAGAACAAAAAAGGATCAAGCTGCTATTCAGGTGTTACAGTCATACTAACATTAATAGTCAACAGCTATATCCATGTTATTCAGAAAAAAAAATTAAAGGAATACTATAGTGGTCAGGACAGAGGTCCAGCTCACACACACGCATCATCACCCTCTTCAAAGCCATTCTAGCAGCAACAATAACATGTGAATCCACAGAAGCGGATGCTGCCTGTGCCTGTATTTCAAAATCCGGATGTTATTTAGAATGGAGAAAGCTGAGTTAGTGAAAGGGATTTCTTTAACACTCTCATGCAATGGAAGCTGGAAAACATGGGATGCTGAAAAACTGAAAGATGGGAATTACCTGAGGAGGTACTTTAAGACTCACCAGAAATCACCATCTTCAAT
This sequence comes from Burhinus oedicnemus, assembly GCA_008921705.1. Lineage (NCBI taxonomy): Eukaryota > Metazoa > Chordata > Aves > Charadriiformes > Burhinidae > Burhinus > Burhinus oedicnemus. Next base: position 88,373 of record VFFE01006447.1, on the reverse strand, counting down.
ACTCGCTTTTACCACCAATGTAGTATGCATAAAATAGATAGCCCATTGCTATAAATCCTTCCTGTGAACTTATGTGTTAATTGCTTCAGTAGAATTAGTGTAATGAACTATTTTTTAAGTATTTTTCCATATGAAAATCCCCACACTCTTTCCTTCCCAGTGTCAGGCAGACTTGGCCACATACCAGCAGTGTAGGGAGAGGGAATCGGAGGGCAGCCTTCTTATCATTCAAGAAGAGCGCACAATTATCTCAACCAGACAAAAATAGCACTCCAGGAGAAAGCATCACCTCCTCCTCATCCCAGCAAGTTTAAATCCAGCTTCTTAGGGCTGCGGTGAACTGGGGAATGCTGAGAAGGACATGGAGCAACGTGAGGAGCAGCTGGCAGTTTCAGCCAATTCCACTCCCCATTCCCAGTACTGTATCTCCGTTGTCACATCTATTTTGCTGGACGTAAGTAAGCATATCACGCTAGTTGTGTGCACACGTGTGTGTATATGCCATTTATGAAGAGATAAAGGAAAGCCCTGGCTTCCCGACAGGCACATTCAATCCCTATGGCACTGCACCGCAGCGGAGGTGGGAGCACGAGGTGAAGCACTTCTGCAGTGGCCCAACGGAACAACTGTTGGGAGTTAAATAATTATCGACGCTGCATTTGATTCTGTGTTCTAACAATAGGATTTGTGCAGCGGGCAGAAAATTAGGGGTGAACTGGGACTGCCGAGTGTGGGGCCAGAGCAGTGTGACTGTCATTAACACTAATGACAGAGACGGAGAGCAATGCAACTAAATCCCTCTGCACAACAGTCAGCATTTCCCTGCAACATCCTTTTCCAGATTGATAAGAGAAATTAGCGTCACGATCTCTGAATTACAGACCCTGTGTTCTCTCTGAATAACACTTCTCTTGCAGACTCGTGATTGCACATGCTACTAGGAGACACACTTGAATGCCGAAGAAGATTAGCAGTTTGATATTTTTGTCATTTGACACGTATTATCAGCAGCATTTCGTGTCATCCCAAGTCGGGAAAGCTGTGATGCTCCTTGTTTGCTAAAATAATCTGTCAACACCGAACATGTTTCAGTCAATCCCACATAGCCAATGTTGAAGCTGGGATGTCCTGTCCATCCTGACTCCAGGGCTGAGTTGCATCAAAAACCCAGTGAGACAGGTACAGCCCCAGGAGGTGTTTTGTCAAACAAAGTCTCGGGTCTGAGACAGGTATTGGTGAGGTCTTTAATGCACGACACCTATGAAAAGGGTACTCTTCAGAATAAAATGATTCCTGTTAATAAGGTGAGGGTGGTGAGACACTGGCCCAGGTTGCCCAGAGAAGCTGTGGCTGCCCCATCCCTGGAGGTGTTCAAGGCCAGGTTGGATGGGGCTTGGAGCAACTTGGTCCAGTGGGAGGTGTCCCTGGCCATGGCAGGGGGGTTGGAACTAGATGATCTTTAAGGTCCCTTGGAACTCTAACCGTTCTATGATTCTAAATCTGAGCCTGGAATTGAGACCAAAGCTAGATCTTGCTTTGATCTCTTCCTCACTGACGTGCCAAGATTAGGAGGTAATCCTGAGCACTCCTTGCCAACACCAGTCCTGAAGCTTCCTCATGATGTTCACAGCTAGCTCAGGGCAGACACTGCAGTTGCCAACACCACAAACTTCCTTGTGGCAACGGAGACACCGGACAGCAAAAGCAATTGCTGCAGCCACATGCCATGAGACCCATCAGAGCAGCGGAAACCAGACAAGTAACCCCCAAAAAATTGAAATGAGAGAGTTGAACCTGGAAGTTAGGGAAACCTCACAGGTGGTAAGCAGAGACCCAAGACAACTACGACCCCCACAAATACAGAATCATAGAATCCCCTAGGTTGGAAGGGACCTTTAAGATCATCGAGTCCAACCATCAACCTAACACTGCCAAACCCACCACTAAACCATGTCCCTCAGCACCACGTCTGCCTGGCTTTTAAATATAACACATAATACACATGCACATCAACAGGTATTTTGGAGGAATAGCTAGGGGCCTGCAGGAGCCTTCCCCCTCCTATAACTGTATTTGTGTAAGACAGAGGACTGGAATTGGTGCAGGGCATATTCCCACCACAGGATAAACTGTGTGCTGTGAATAAACTGCATCCAGCTGCCCTGGGCTCCCCCCTGCCATAATGTTATTGCGATGGAAAAGCAGCCAAAGCCCAGTGGCACACAGAAGCAGTTGACGGTGGATGGGCTTAATATGTTTCATGCAAACAAAATGCCCTGTGGTGGATCTAACTAAACTTGTGTAAAGGCACGGCTTCTGGAAACAGAGCTGCAAGCAAAGATTTAAGTGGGTCTCTGAGCAAAAGAAACGGTTGTTTTCCCTAAATCTCCAGATCAACCTCTTAATCCCGGAATTACAGATTTTCTCAACAAGCAGTGGTTTCAACACAATGTGCAGAATGAAAACACCACGCAATTAAATCTTCACATATCTGTGCACTAAATCTGTTTGATAAACATTTTTCATCCTGACTGCCAAATTAGGTTCAGAAAACTTTTAACATAAACCTGACCTTTTGCTCCACCTTCTTTTACTCAAGCTGTAAAGCCCACCCTTGTGTCCATAAGTATCGGTGAAGCAAGAGGAATACAAAAGTACATTCTCAATGAAGCAATTAGTAATTTTCTCAAAAATCTGGTAAATTGTCCTTGTCAGGAACAAGCAGAAAAACTTTCTTGTAGGAGTTCTGCTTCTTTAAATCAAAATACTTAATTTACACCATAAGTTTCCTTCCTTATAAAAGGAGAAAGTGTCCTCCATAAGTCAAGCAAAAATTTTGCTAGGAGTCAAGTACAAAAGCTTTTTCTTCAAAGAGGAAAGATGAGATGTAGTTTAAAGAGATACTTCCAGAGAAAGAAGAAAAGGAGTTCAAGTCGAGGATGAATACAGCTTGGATATATGAGGCAGTTTCTTCTCTTGGTGGCTCAACAAGAACGGAAACCTCCCTCCTGAGAATACGCTGCTATGGGGACCGCGTGCGTTTGTTTCAGTCTGATGCGAGAGATGAGGATCTTCAGCCAAAGCCGGGAGAGCAAAAAAATGTATTCTTAGACACATAAAGTAAGGACAGAAAGCTGTCGTCTGCTGAAGAAGAGATTGCTACCAGTCTATTCACCACAGTTCTATCCCCCCGGAAAGCAAAAAAGGAGATTTTCTAAAAGAAACTAGCAAAGAAGACCAGGAGGATGAGTTGCAAAGTGTTGGAAGCAGGCTCTGTGCCTGCCCAGGAACAGGCTCGGAGTCTTGCTCCAAGAGGAGCTGTAGATGAAATGAGAACTTTGGCAACACTGAACCACCATATTTTTTTTTTTTCCTTCACCTTTTGTACATTCAAGTATCTTGACACCAGACCAAAAGGGACTGCTAATTTTTCAAAGGTTTGACTTAGATCTGCCTATGTTAAAGGAACAGAAGAGACTGTAGCCTAGTTTAGCATTATCCATGACAGCTTTGAATAAAATAGGTACAGTACCACTGCCATCACCTGCTGAAGTGCCAGCAAAATTCCCTCTCCTCCTTGGTGCATCACTGAAAGCAGGGTCAGGACTAAATGCAGCTTGATGGGAATGCCGCACCTGAAGGACTCTCCTTGAGATCTCGGAGATTTAGTCATCTAGCAGGCACGTCTGGTGTGAACCAAGTAAAACCAGCCCACCGGGATACACCATTACACGCCTGACAGTAAACAACGTGAACTGCTCATTCTTCACAAAGTGCTTTTTTCCCTTCAGCCCAGCGGAGGATCTACCCCCATGTCTATTTTCAAAATCATAGAATGGTTTAGGTTGGAAGGGACTTTAAAGATCATCTAGTCCCAACCCCTCTGCCATGGGCAGGGACACCTCCCACTAGACCAGGTTGCATGTGCTTTGTTTAATCCTTAGCTGTGTTCCTTACTCACGAACGTAGTTATAAAATGTTTGGGGTTTTGTTTAACTTCTTAGAGAAGAAAAAAAAATAGTATATGGTCAAGCAGCATATAATTCAAACTAATAGCAAGATAGTTTTTAGAAAGTGGTTAATCAGAATTACAGGGTACAAGAAAGTAATACCAAGTAACATTTAGGCCTGTATCGAGATTGCAGATATGAAGGAGTAAGATGCATCTATCTATGAACAGTAATATTATCTTCTTCCAAATACTGAACAAAGCTTCCATCGGGATCCTGCTATGCAATGCATGAACTGAGACCCAGCATCCAGCCTCTGCAGATGGTCCCAAACAGAAACAAGCAGCGGGTGAGAGACAGGGATGGAGATTTTCACGGGAGTGCAGCTCACTCTCATTTCCCAGCCACACCATGGGCACGACCCAAAACACACCGATCTGGCCAGACACCAGCTGCTGGTGTCCACCCACAGGCAGGTTTCTGTAAACGCTCTGCAGCCACCCAAGAGCTTTAGTTTAGATCTTCTTTACAGAAGACGCATCAAGTATCTCTTGAACACCTAGGACCACGCGGTCAGAAGATTTGGTCAGAGTCATCCGAGATCATGAGAAATTGATAATGATATTTTGAAACATCTTTAACAGATAAGCCACCTGACACGTGCAGACCCATGCAAAGCATCTGGCAACTTCTGATGAAGCCTTCCTGCAAAAACAAGACTAAAAGCATTTTCAAGACTGCAGAAAGTCCATAAAAATAATGTCACCGCCCCCTCTCCTCTCACACAGCCCAACACTCTGGCTCGTTCACCACTTATATCTGTATAATTTATTATTGCAGTAGCCGCAAATGTGGCTCCGAGTGCTGCTGAATGTCAGAGCTAACTGGAAAATGAAAAACAGGAAATTACTGCAGAGTGAGATTTCCCAGCCAACTGTTGATATTAAAATTTCCCAACCAGCCAGCAAGTGAATAAAGGAGATGAATGAGGAAACAAAGATTTTCCGTGGATTTTTTTCAACAGTTCGTTTCCAAGCTATAGTGCCTTTTCAAATTTTAAATTGGAGACTGAAGACTTAAATTAACCCTTAGGAAGTGCTCTTGATCCAAAACTGACGTGGAATACAACTTTAATATTGTTTTCTCTCTTCAGCTTTACAAGCCAAGATGCTTCTAAAGTGAGTTTTTACCCATACCATTTTTAAGAAATATAAACATTTCACTTCTTTCCTTAAACACATTTGAGGGTTTCATCAAAAAAATGAAAAACATTTCTGTTTTGCTCTAATGATAAATTTTTCCCTTCAAAAGGGAATATCACCTGGTTCCCACAGTTTTTTGACAGTTACCAAAAACTGTAAGAAAACTGTCTTTCCCTATGTAATTTCACTAAATACGTGTTCACTAAAAAGAAAACAAAACACATTTTGATACAAAATGTTGGCTAAGTACTTGTGATCTTCATGGTTTGCTTTGGGGCCTCTGAGCAAAAGCGTCTCATGGGCAACTATTCCAGAAAACACCCCCACCCCCAATATCCCTGCTCAGCACTGCCCAGAGTTCTTGACATGGCACGCACAACATACAATCTATAAAGTAAATATTCAACAAACAGAAAATCAAATCAGAAAATGTCAACTAAAAAAGACAAAATTATTTTAAGCTACTTGGAAATTTCGACTGGAACATTTCAATTTCCAATGCTTTGATTTCTTATGAGCTTTTCTTTGGGGCACAAGGTTTTTTCTCCTATCTTTTTCACAGCTAGATCCAATCTTCGCTGGCACCTTAAGCTTACCACCGCAATACTGTCTGCTGGCAAATATTGGATCATTAAGAGAAGGAAACACCCAGTGAAATATCAGCCTGTACAGGCAGGGAAATCTAGGATTCAGTCACAGCTGGAACCTGAAGTTTGTAATGTTCCAGAAAGACATCATCTGTACTTGAGGTATAGTAAGAAGCATCATATGATGTAAAAAACAAAGTTAGACCTGTAATAAATCCCAGAAAGCAAATCCGAGAACACAAATTAATAGCTAAACTAAATATGATACAAGGAAAAAGACGTATTCCAGAAGGAATCAAAATTTCAAAACAATATTTCTCAAGCCTTCCCGTTCACACTAGGTAGCATCCCAGTTCTGAGACTGCTTTTCCTGCCAACATCAGTTTCACACCCATGCCTAAAATTAAGAATTAAGGAGAATCTAATACATGGAAGCTGGGGTAAGAGAGATGTGCTTTAACGGCATCCAAAAGAAGAGACTTCAATGGTTGCTCTTGGGGTTTTTAATGAACAGCTACACAGGGCTGACCTAGGAATTGCTTCCAGCAGCCGTGTGTGCGTGGAGCCCAACCGGAGTGCTGGGACCACGACCTGCCCCGCTGAGCCCCGAGCGCTGCCAGGACCCGGCATTCCGCTCTCTCCTCCCTCCCAACCTCCGGCCAGCCCCGTTACCAACACTGGAGGCGTCTAACTTCTTTGTGTGCTGTGCTTATATGCAGTCATTAAGGTTGCCTGTTCATTTATTGGACTCCCAACATGTTAACGAGCAATTAATTCCTAATTCAGTTATTGTTCATAAAGGATTTACAAATTTGGCATTGGTATGTTATAGCTCGTTAAGCACATCACGAAGCTAAGTGCACGCACCAGGCAAGAACATCCCCAAAAGGCAGTTGCGCCCCTCCACCAATCCTATAACTAACCCAGAAAAACTGTCACCACTTGGGTCTCTAAATTCACACACATCCTGCGATTCATCTGACAGACAGAGGGTACTTTTTGGGAAACACGAGCCCAGTGCTTGTACACTGATAAGAGTCAGGTTTGTCTTTGAAGGACTCAGGAGACTAAAGGGCTAACTTTGAGCCATTTGTTTAACTATATATGTGGCACGTAAACATATTTGTTTACATGACGCTACTTGCGTTAGAAGAGTCTCCAAATGGAAAGACTTTCAATCTTTGGAGTATTTAAAACAGATTTTGAACAGTTTTTCTTAATCTGAAGCACACACAAAACCACTGTTGTTGGAGGCATGCAGGTCTTCTCACTTGCCAACAGCTGAGTCCAGTCACGTAATTTTCAGGGTCAGATCAAAGTTTACCATTAAACCTACAGCAGTAAACTACCCGATCACAAGCCAGAGCCGTGCTTCATCTGACCAGCAACTCACTGATACTGGAGGCTGTGCAAGTCAGACTGGCATTTTTTCTTTTTAATTCCATTTTGTGCATTTATTGCAGTACGATGCTTTCAATGGTCCCCTCTTTTTCCCTCAGCTCTGATGACCAATTGCATCGCAATCCCACTACTTCATATGTTTTCACTGCCCAGCAGTTCAAGTGCAGCTTTAAAAGCGCGTATCACAGCAACGTGAAGAGATTGCCATTAAAAAAAAAGCAACGTCTTTGGGCAGCAACTAACGCAAAATAGCAAAACATGTCTATATTTGTTCCCATATCAGTTTTGAGGGCAAGTGCAGGCAAGAGTACAAGAGATGAAGGGCTGTGCTACGGACTAGATCTTCACCCTATGCAAGCTGCAGACAAATCTTCCTCTGATACCTAACCAGGCTGAGTTGTACCTGAGCTTCATCTTTCTTACCCAAGTATTGTGATTTTGTTTAAAGATATTTCCATATGCGAGCAGCCCCACCTGACTTCATTGGCAGCAGCCCCAAGTCTTCTGACCATAAATACTCCCACCAAAAGCTGCAGAATCTGCCCTAAAGTACTGTTTAAAACTGGGCTTCACGAAGAGCTGGTCACTTCTTTGTAACACTAGATATTATAAAAAGTTAATAAAAAGCATAGTAAGAACTTCCCAAACGGTTTACTTACAGTACACGTCCACTCTTATGGACTTTATGGCTGGCGAACCCAAGCCGTTCTCAGCCTTGCAGTAGTAGCGTCCTCCTTGGTGTCGCTGGATGTTGGATATCCTCAGGGTTTCATTGAAGACACTCGAATCTTGAAATCTGTCAGAGGCACTTCCTGCTGTTTTGGTCCACCTGATCTGAGCAAGCACCAAAAAAGATTGTTACTTTAAGTCTGTAAAAGTGAGCAGAGTATAGATCTTTTCACCGAACCAAGAATCACGTGTGCAGAAGCCAGGAGTTTATGTTGGAGGACTCGGGGAACTTCTCTAGGAAAATGAATAGCTCACGCTGGCAATCGAACACCTCATCCAGGAGCCCCTGAATAGTAATCTTGCATTTATCACCCTCTCTTAGAAATAGTCGATTGCTTTTGATGGAAACACCCCATAAAAAAACAAATGCCACTAGCAGAGATATGGAGAACAGCTCAAGCCACCATCAGTGACACACAGCTGGAACGGCTGCAGAAGAATTCCCCACGAACAGCACCAAGCAGAGCTCACCAGAAAGGGTGGCTGTACTCGTGCACTGAACATGGATAATTTTCCTTGAAATTGTATTCATGAAAGATGAGGGCACGTTAGAAAGCACCTTCAAAACAACCGATGGATTATCTTTTAGCAGCAATAAAATCCAGTTTTTAGAAGTCAAATGATCAGTTGCTTGAAACTGCAACAAACTACTACAGGTATTTCTTCATAATAGGTGATTTGGGTTTTTTAATGTCATTTATGGCAATTACAGATTCCTTTACTCTGGTAATTATTTTCCCAAAGTGAAGACTTTCTAAAGGGAACTTTTTAATTCCAAACCCATAAAAATGCCAGTAACAGCCCACTACAACCAACATTTGCAGAGAGGTGGGCACGCACATTGCTAACACCCATGCTTGATGACCCGAGTCCTTGCCTGCGTGACTCAATGGACCAAGCTATCTCATAAAATGCACCACACCTTCAGAGACTCCCCAGGCACCTCCTCCTCTTTCAGCTCACACTGATCCAATGACCAGGACAAGCAACATTCTGTTCCAGACCAAAACTGCTTTTTCAAATGGTAGGTTTTTCTTTCCTACAGAGGCCACAAGTGGGATACTTGCAAAAAGAGGAGTTTATCTCTCTTCTGCAGCTTCTCAAAGCAGTTTCTTCTCAACCCCATCCACTAATTCTATGCCAGGATGAAGACTAAAAATTCTGTAGTCATTGACACGCCTGAAGGAAGAGATGCCATCCAGAGGGACCTGGACAAGCTCAAAAACTGGGCCTGTGTGAACCTCATGACGTTCAACAAGGCCAAGTGCAGGGTCCTGCACCTGGGTCAGGGCACACCATGGCATCAATAGAGGCTGGGGAATGAAGGGATTGAGAGCAGCCCTGCCGAGAAGGACTTGGGGGTATGGGTGGATAAAAAGCTGGTCAAGACCCAGCAACGTGCACTCGCAGCCCAGAAGGCTATCATAACCAGTGATGCATCAGAAGAAGCGTGGACAGCAGGGCAAGGGAGGGGATTCTGCCCCTCTGCTCCGCTCTCATGAGACCCCACCTGGAATACTGTGTCCAGCTCTGAAGACCCCAACATAAGAAGGACATGGACCTGTTGGAGCAAGTCCAGAGGAGGCCACGAAGATGATCCGAGGGCTGAAGCACCTCTGCTGTGAGGACAGGCTGAGAGAGTTGGGGCTGCTCAGCCTGGAGAAGAGAAGGCTCCGGGGAGACCTTAGAGCAGCCTTCCAGTACTTAAAGGGGGCCTTCAAGAAAGCTGGAGAGAGACTTTTTAGTGATAGGACAACAGATAATGGCTTCAAACTGGAAGAGAGGAAATTTAGATTAGGTATCAGGAAGAAATTTTTCACTCTGCGGGTGGTAAGGCACTGGAACAGGTTGCCCAGAGAGGTGGTAGGTGCCCCATCCCTGGAAACAGGGCTCTGGATGGAGCTCTGAGCAACCTAATCTAGTTGAATATGTCCCTGCTCATTGCAAGGGGTGTGGACTAGATTAACTTAAAAATGTTCCCTCCAACCCAAACCATTCTATGATTACAGAATCACAGAATCACTGGCGTTGGAAGGGACCTCTGGAGATAGAATCATAGAATCATTTAGGTTGGAAAAGACCTTTAAGATCATCTAGTCCAACCATGGATCCTACTCTACCAGGTTGGCCACTAAACCATGTCTCTAAGCACCACATCTACACGCCTTTTAAACACATCTAGGGATGGTGACTCAACCACCTCCCTGGGCAGCCTGTTCCAATGTTTGAGAACTCTTTCAGTGAAAATTTTTTTCCTAATGTCCAGCCTAAACCTCCCTTGGTGCAACTTGAACCCGTTTCCTCTTGTCCTATCGCTTGTTACTTGGGAGAAGAGACCGGAGCCCATCTCACTACACCCTCCTTTCAGGTAGTCGTAGAGAGCAATAAGGTCTCCTCTCAGCCTCCTCTTCTCCAGGCTGAACAATCCTAATTCCTTCAGATGCTCCTCATAAGACGTGTTCTCCAGACCCCTCACCAGCTTTGTTGCCCTTCTCTGGACACGCTCCAGCACCTCAATGTCCCTCCTATACTGTGGCACCCAAAACTGAACACAGGACTCAAGCTGTGGCCTCACCAGTGCTGAGTACAGGGGCACCATCACTGCCCTACTCCTGCTGGCCACACTATTCTTGATACAGGCCAAGATGCTGTTGGCCGCCTTGGCTACCTGGGTGCACTGCTGGCTCATGTTTAGCCGGCTGTCCACCAGGACCCCCAGGTCCTTTTCTGCCCGGCAGCTTTTCCAGCCACTCCTCTCCAAGCCTGTAGCGTTGCCTGGGGTTGTTGTGGCTGAAATGCAGGACCCGGCACTTGGCCTTGTTAAACCTCACGCAGTTGGCTTCAGCCCATCGATCCAGTCTGAACTGAAAAATTCATGACCATGTAGATTTCCCTCCCTTTGAAACAAGAGCAGGCGTGGGCTTCAGAGGCTGAAATTACAGCAAACAATACTTGCAAAAAATTTTCATCTCTTTCTGGCTCGTTAAATTCATAAGCCAGAGGGCTTTGCCCTCTTGCCAGGTGACCTGCAGAACTCTTACACGGTTCTGCTGCTCTGGGGTAAAGCAAATACGCCAAACTCCACATCTACAACGTTCGGTCTGCGTGTGAGAGAGACGCTATTAGCACTGCTATATTTACCAGTCTCAATCTGTCTGTACTTCTATTCTAAACTCTTGGCTCCGGGGCTTTTTAAATCATCCATATAAATGTGCTGCAGGATAATTTTGGAACACACGCTCAGCTTCTGCATGCTACAGAATACAATTTCATCATATAGATTTCAAATGGTTGCAAAGTATTTTAAAATAGTATTTAAGACGTTCACTGAACCTCTTGTGCGTTTTATTTCACTTTATATAATCAGAATTGTAAAAACAGCTCTGTTTAATTTTTAATTGGAAAAAAATTAACAGCATCTTTCCTTTAGCATTTACTTCTCTCTTACTCCTTTTCCTCTCCCACAAAAAGTTTCAAGTGGAATGCAGTCTGCCCTGTCAAGAGAACATGTAACTTAAATAATGTGTTATAAGTATTGTCAGCATCTATGTAACTGGTAACGTTACATAACTCACACAGAAAAATACAGCAAAATTTAGTTAGATACTGTCAGAGTTTTATCTTTTTTACGAATGCAAAAGCTTTCCCCCTCCACTGCATCTTAACATTGATGTATCTATCTTCTCCTTATTATAAGGAATTTTAACAGGATCCTGTTTGGCTGTAAGCAGAAGGGGACTTTTCCGCTTTAAAAAAATATACATACGTGTATGTTTTAGAGGGAAGAAGAATAATTTTAACAAATCAAATAATTTCGTAGTGTATGTAGAGATCCCTGAAGAAGAAAAGGAACATTGCCGACTAGATTCTCTCTTAAAAGATATCCTCCAGGAATGTCACTGGTCTGATTTAACCTCAGGTCATTATTTACCTTAGCTTTAACTCAACTTACACACCAACCCGTGCTGATCAATATTGCATTGAAAATTATTGGAAGCACTGTGAAGAAAGATGACTCTCAAACGCTATGCTAAAGCAGTAATCAAAAAACTGGGCACAGGAGAGCCAGACGTCTGAGGCTGAAAACCTCCTCAGAGAGGTCCTCAGCGGTTTAACCCACTGCAAGCTCCCGTCCATGCTTTGGGGTGACCTCTAATGACTATGAAGAGACTGAGACCATCAAATCCATCCTTAGAGATGGCTCCAGTGTCCAGGCCCTCGTCACTGCTTAACACAGTGACCTTCAGAGCATCTGCGGCCACCGCACCGACATTATTCCATTTTCAAGGCGGGGAGCGGAGGCAAAGGGGGACCGGGGGCTCATGGCACACTGCGGCAGGTATCACTTTCAAATCCCAAAGCAGCATCCACGCTTCTTTATGGCAGAGGATTCAGAAAGCCCCTAGAGTACTAGCTTTAAAGAACCCCACCCTTAGATTGCATACTCCCATAGTACAGATACTCCAGTATTTTCAAATAACTTGGCACAAAACAATTGCTCACCCAGACGCATTTTAGAATCCTAGAATGGTTTAGGTTGGACAGGACCTTAAAGATCATCTAGTTTCAACGCCCCTGCCATGGGCAAGGATAGAGGGGTTTTTTTATTTTTATTTTACCAGAGTTTGCTATTCCTAATCCGCTCCTCTGTTTGAAACCTCCCCGTCGCTAGGGCAGAAGTGGCACTGTGTGCTCTGCGCGTCTACTCAGACAGCGTGGATGACATGGGAAGTAAATACATTCTGCTCTGCTGAAAAGTCAAAGACATTCTTGCTTGTAATGCAAAGTTCTAATTAAAAACTTATATCCACACATCACGACGTACACATACCGGCCTAATAAATGTTAACCCATTACGCAGATATGCACTCACTGGCTTCTGAGGATGCAATTTTCCAAAGTTCTCACTGTTACTCCGATTCACATTTGGGAATCCCACCCATGTACTGTCACTGCTCTGACATATCATTATGGTCTTTATCGAGAGAATCCTTCTTTTCTTTTTTCTTTCCTTTTTTTTCTTGTCGAACGTGCAAAAGTATAAAATGATTCACGAACAATGCAATTAAAAATTACTCAACTTTTCAAAATTAGTTAGTTATGACCCATCTAGCCATACCTTGACCTATGTACTCATCTGATTTGTATACGCCCATAAGTTCTCTAACCATCAATATCTTTGACAGTGTTTTATTGGCTTAAGCAGATGCCCTAAGACACGCAGTCATATTTCACCCTACGGCTTCAGTTTGCTCAGTGAGCTTTCCTGTAACTTCAGTAGGAGTCACAGACTTTACACTGTTATAGACTTAAAATGCAGATTAAAAAAAAAACCTCTGAGAATATTTTGCCAACTTCAACAAAGTAGTCGTGAGCAAAAAGAAAGCAGCAGAATAAGAAAAATATGTAATTTTGACACTTCTGTTTTAATAAATACTGTCTTTGTCACGGACAATAAACATTAAAATATCTGTACTCTGAATATAACCCATTTTGCTTGGTTATAATAACCAATAACCAACACCAACCACCCCCCCAAAAAAACCCAACCAACAAAACCCAACCATTTTGCAATAGAAACTTTTCTTTCTTCCATGGAAACAGTTGGTGGAAAATGAGGTTTTGACAATCTTCCTTATACCCTGACACTGAAATCTGCCTAATACAGCAACTGCAAGCAAACATGTTCCTTAAAATATACCCAGTGCCAGCGCCGGGGGTTGGTACTGCGTCCCACTGCCATCGATTGCAGTCACTGCCCTCTGACATCACTAAGAAAACAAGGATGAGGAGAACCTCCTGATCACTGTTATAATCCCCAAATCCCTGCCTCAGATTAAAGTCCTCTTCTGTATGCAAACAGCCGTAAAAGAGGTCTTTGCACAACTACACTGGGATGTGCTGGAACATTTCTTCATGCCTAAAGACATCTGAGGCTTTGGAAAAAGCCATCTTAAGCACACCTATCACCTCTCCTCCCCCAAAAAATAGGAAAATAATGCCTTCAATTTATATTTCCATGAGATTATTTTTGTTCTCAGGAAAGCAACGTCTGGAACAGCAGCTACTGAAGGCAAGAAGCACTCGCTACCTTCATGGCGAGGACATGTCCTCACACAGAGGACATACTACACGAGTATGTCCTCACACAGAGAACATACTACACAAAAGACCCTTTTTTGGGCCAGGAAAGTGAAAGCAACTTCTGCTCCTTCAGTTAAGGAAACTATCTGAAGCAGTTTTGAGCATGTGCATCTCCCCTGACCTCTTCCTTCTATTCAGAGGGGAGACGACCACACTGCAGACCTCAGTTCCCTGTGAGATACACCCAAGCTCACTTTAAATGGGCCAGCCTGGGGTCTGGCCACCGCCATGAGGAGATCTCCATATGCTGCTCTGTGAGACAATGAACCAGGGCACATAAAGAGCTACACCATATATTCAAAACTCCTCTATAACTTGGCTCCAATTCACATCTGAAGTTCCATTACTCCCTTCCTACCCCTCTGATTTAAAAAAATAAATAAAAAAAAAATAAAAATCCAAAAATACCCTAAAAAACACCAAAAAACCCAGAAAGAAACAAACAAAAAAACCCAGGAGAGCACATTGGATCCAAGTTTTCATTGCCTGACACCAGGAAAGACCATTCATACCTATCTGCAATAAGTCAAGGAGAACATGCTTTGACCCAAAATAACCCTTTTTTTTCACCAAGCTCCCCTTCCCTTCCCACAACCAAGTTGCAGAGCCAAATGACTGTAAAACACCACCGCAGGACTGGCAGGGATGGATTTTGTACCAGATTAACATGGCACTGGTTCACAGTGGAGAGCAAGTGTTCAACCCCAAGGTTTCTGCACAGAACTACTCAACGACCTCGGCACGAAGACCATCGCCAGGTGACTCCCAACATCTCTTTGCCCAAATGGGTGCCCGCTCACTTATGTCCAGGCAAACACTCCTGCAGGGCCTTTTGATGACTCAGGGGATAGTCAAATCAGATGTACACCTCCAAAGGGTTTCTAAACATCCTTCCACCGGTCACCTAAAACAAATCACAGCTATTCCTGCACCACGTCCACAAGACAGGAGATACAGCACTGATGGGAAACACCACCGCTCTGCAGGAAACGACCTTGCGCTTACTTTTGCGATGACGCATTTACTCTAGGAAACGTCCCACGTGTTCACCAGGCCATCCTCACCATACATGAAAGGAAAGCATCCACATGTCTAACATGTCTAAATTACAGGATTAGCTACCCCGCTAGCTAAATATAATGGGGGGGGAGATGTTGCATTTTGATTTTTAGTAGACCAGAGGCAGCATGATGCAGCATGCCCCATGAGACGGAGGGTACAAAACGTCCGTCACTGTTGGAATAGATGTCGCTACAGGTTATCAGTGTGCAACAGTGGTATGAAAAATTCTCTTCCAATTTATTTCATACGATAACATCTGAAATACTGGACTTGAAAATGGCTTCAGGTAAAAGTACTGTTCATTGTTCAAAAATTCTTACATGGAATATCAGAGTGGCAAAGCATCCAACCCACAGCAAGTCCTGTTTACTGTCCAAAATGATGATCCTCTATCCTGGACAGAGCTAGAAAGCTGTTATCAGCGCAAAACAAATGCAGAACTGGAGAGTATTTGGTTTTCAAATGTATTTCTTCAAGATCGCAGTAGCCAAGATGCAATCACCTCGGAAGACCGGGTTTCATCGCTCCGTACCTGGACTGCTCAAAGTTCACAGAAACATGAGGGAGAAAACGGAGCACTTTCCCCAGGCCACGCATGCAACTGATGCTGTTGCCTTTACGGGACAACTCGTGCTCTTATGTTTACACACATACTAACGCTTCAGTAGGCTGGCATGCAAAAGCACAATTTTTTACTCATTTAACTAAAAGCAGTCTGTGACAGTAACTCTTAACATGCAGGACATGATCAGTTCTGATTCGGTGCCAGAGATCACAGAGAAATTGTTATTTTCCAGCTCGATTGCTATAACACATAGGAAAAAAAAGACTTCCTTTTATTCTCTAATCGAGGAAAAATTGTGGTTATTAATTACAGAGGAAATCATAATTAAAACCACAAAGTTACAAGCAATCAAGTCCTATCAGAAGAACTTTAGTGCTTTGTTCATGGTTCACTTTAGCCCAACACATACCAGTCATAGCAACGCTGTGGCTGGAGTCTATGGATGAAGGACGTAGTCTTGTGACTCCAAAATGGTAAGGTGCAATAAATAAAGGGTCAAGAAGAATAACTGAAGACCTCAACATCTGATAATGTGAGAAAAACTATATCTAAGCTGACTATTCCTTCATCTCTGAACTTGCTGCACTTCTGCAAGACAGATGATTCCTATTTTATATACCTAAACCCAAGTTACCCAGGAGTTACCCAAGCCCCACCATTGGAACTTAGCATCCCAAACCAGGAGTTTTGTGCGAACTGACATTCTGGGCACACAAATGACACTTCTGGGTACACTGGGCAAAATGTAGCTCCTCCCAATATCACAGCAACTCCAACTCCTCATTGCGTTGGGAAACTTCTACGGCAATCACATGAAACATGATCACACCCTCCCACCACGTCAGGCCAAGCAACTTGCATGTCATATACAGCAGGGTAATGGTCCATGACGTATTGCCACTAAAGAAATAAGCAGGTTTGAATTCCACTTTTAAGGCTGAAGACAGAAAACAGGCTGACATGTAGCAATGGAATATATATATATATATATACACTTTTTAAGCAGTCCAAATTTGTTTTAATTCTATTTTAGCACTAATAAGAGTTTCCCAAACGTGAAGGAACAGAATAGCCACCCAAAAAAAGACCAAAGCTGGCAACAAATCCAAGTTCTATGCTTGCCACAAATTTCTCTTCAGAGTTGGCATTGATTTATTTACTACAAATGCTGCAAAGGCGTTTGTGGAGCTTTACCACACCACAGCTCAGCACCCATGAGCTGATGGAGGAGAGTCCATCTCAGACGCGTCACCAGGCAGCCAGACACAGGGATGGGGTAATCCAGATCTGCCTGGCAGAGTAAGGTAAGAAAAGGATGTGCTTTAGGTAAAGACATGCCCCAAAGAATGTACGGTTTTTTTGTTGTTTTTGTCTTTCAAATTACTTCTCTGTCTGATTTTCAGAGAGGTTTTCCTCAGTGAAAAATACATTTTCAAACACAGTTTCAAGGCAGCAAAGGTCACTTTGCGGTTCTTAAATTTAAAAGGTTCTTGTCTCAGTTGTTCCACCCAGACTTGCACATGCTGTCATCAAAACTCTTGAAAATTAGGCACCACACAGGTCTAAGTCGCCTGAACACCAAGAATGAAGAATTTGGCTTTGAAAGTGCAGAGAAAGGACTGCTTATGCTCAACGGCTGCAAACCTAAAGATTAACTGGATATAAGTGAAGAAATCTCAAGCGATCACTGAACAACTTAAGATGAAATTAAGGAGTGGATCCTGAAGAAAATAATATTGCAATCATTAGGTAAAGTGGTGAAACAATCCTGCTTTAGATCCTTCCTAGAGCATCTTGCTTAGTTGAATCAGCCTGTGTTTGTTTAGGGAAAGGGGAAACATCTATACATACTTTCTCAAAACATCTTTGAGTAACCTGCGAAATGATTAACTGCAGTAATTTATCCTCATTTGACTATAATGTTTTTCCTTACGACTTTAAAATGTTTCACTGCTTCAAAAAATTAGCACTTTCATACTGAATAATCAATATACATTTTACTATAAATTTTTGACTGAAGGATGGAGTTGTTTTCATTCTGCATGGCAGGAAAATACCTTCATGAGCATTAACTGGGAAGGACTGAACTCAATGAATTTCACAGAGCCTTGTTTCTACTGAGATCAGTATCATTTTAAAATTGCCAATAGCTGCAGGACTTACAAGGGTCTTGCATGTTTACGCCTTCCTGATGGGAAATTATCTGCTGTCCATCAACTAAATTATTCAATGTGTTTCATGAAATGATCCAAACATCTATGAATGGTGTATTTTTATTATTCTCTCAGCTTTTTTATTCAGCAGCATGAATTTGCTTCAAAATGAAATAAATCTTTTCACCTTCAGAGTAAAGAACATAATCTAAGGCCAGAACGAGACAGACATAGCACCATTTGAATTCCTAGTTACTGATTTTTATGGTGGCCTTCCTAATGTTGGTATACCACGTTAAACCACCAGTCGTAAACACATCCTTGTAACTTAAATGAGTGGAAATTCATTCACTATAGTTCTTAAATGGTTTAAAGGCAAACGAATGCAAGATGTTTTGTAACCTGTAGCTACTGCCACGAGCACAGAGCTAATCTTGGTGATGAGGCCATCAGAGAACTCTCCGAAATTCACATCTAGACTCTTATTTCCCCTGTGGGCCAATCTAAATCATGGTACTTTTTTTTTTTTCCCCAGTGGCAGAATAAGTTGCTACTGTTGCCATACAGGTACAGTTAATGATCTAAAATCCTTACAGTTTTCAAAAGGAAAGGCTGGTATAATCAAACTCACACGAGTTACAAGAGCAATGCTACGGTAAGAGAGCTGATAACCCGGAGGCCACTCACTGGAAGAGCTGTAAAGAAGGGAACTGGGTCCATGGACGAGGTATTCCCAGTGATGGTCTGCAGAGGTTACCTCCTAGGAAGTCACCATTCTGTGCATGTCTCGGAAGCTGCGATTGCTAAAAAGGACTGGGGACGGGGAAGTGGTCCCACAGCTAACTGCGTGCTCCATGCCAGTCCCACCATTACTCTGAACTACCGGTAAACCAAAAAGTTGAGATATTTTTTTGTTGTATAAAGCAGAAAATAATCAGGTATACTACGGGTTTTACATTGTCTCTACCTGAAGCTTCAACAATTGCCCTTGGAATAAAGGGTAAGGCAACAGTCCCAACTCTGAGGGTTATAACCCAGGAAGATGCTGAGGAACTGGCAAGGGTATAGAGAAAAGCCACGGTACTCACTGAAGTAACAGACACGTGCTCGAGAGTGCAAGTGATAAGCTCAGAAAATTTGCAGTATCAAATGAAAAATCAGGGAAAAGCAATCAACATCTTGAAAACATATCTGAGGGACTGAAATTCGATAGCAGATCAATTTTCAACATAAGAGGCAAAGTTAAGGCAGTAATAAAATGGATTAGAAATCACTTTCCATTTGCTCAGCTTAAGATGTTTATGCAAAACATCTTCTATCCAAGACGTTTCACTAAATCAAAGTCAGCAGTGCCGAAGGACCTTACCAGGAGCGCTGGGGGATGTGAAATCTCACCACTAGGAACCATCTCTATAGCCCAAACCATCACCTGGTACTGGATCCCCATCACCCAAGATTTCTGCACAACTGTGACCAATGCACTGTCCTCATAGTGTCCAAAAACCCAACTTTACCCTAAATGGCTCTTACTAGCCCCGTTTTGCAAGCAAAGTGCCTTACACGGCTGCTGGTCTTCCCTGCACCACCTTTCAGAACCCAGTTTTACCCAAATTCGCTATGGGCACGCAGCCAGCCCCAGAGCGGTACCATCCCCACCTCCTGGCACCCAAAGGTCATGCCTTTGTCCAGTTTGGGGACGGGATGTGGGAGGGCGTTAGAGGAGGACGGAAGTCTGAGGAGCTGCTGTTCAACCGCAGCACAAGCAGCAGCGGGAAACCAGAAGCCATCAGCTCCCCTGTTCCCAGAACTACCTGTCTCCCTCAAGAGCACAAAGGCATAAAAATGTGTTTCTGTCATTAAACTCAGAAGACTGGAGTCTAAACAGAGAGAGGAAAAAGTGGCTGCTAAACAGGATTTTTCTATTTGAAAGTCACTCTTCATAATAGAACCGCGTTTCAAAGTGCCAAAGCCATCTTGAAATCCAGGCAGTTTAAAATTGATGCTTTTTTTCCTTTTGTAACAATCCTTTCATGTATTACTTCTGCTTCTTGTTCTCTCCATCTCTACCCATTTCACTCCCCTGCAAGACCCCTGGGAGAAACAGAGTATTCAAGAGAAACAGCTTTACAGAGCACACCCAAAATGCTGTCAGAGACTTAAAACAAGTGAACTGATAAAGGCAGAAGAAAATGTTTCTCTTCTGGTCCGTCAGTAATATGAATCCTGACTACTTCCTGCAACAACCATGAGGGGAGATATTTTTGGGCAGACCATGAGGCCTTGAAACTGACTGCCAAGTGTCACAAATAAATGTTTCCGTAAATCACAGAATCATAGAATGGCTTAGGTTGGAAGGGACCTTAAAGATCATCTCGTTCCAAGCCCCCTGCCATGGGCAGGGACACCTCCCACTAGACCTGGTTGCTCCAAGCCCCGTCCAACCTGGCCTTGAACACCTCCAGGGATGGGGCAGCCACAGCTTCTCTGGGTGACCTGGGCCAGGGTCTCACCACCCTCACAGTCAAGAATTTCTTCCTGAGATCCCATCTAAATCTCCCCTCTTCCAGTTTGAAGCCATTGCCCCTCATCCTATCACTACATGCCCTTGTAAAAAGTCCCTCCCCAGCTTTCTTGTAGGCCCCTTTCAGATACTGGAAGTGGCTCCAAGGTCTCCCCGGAGCCTTCTCTTCTCCAGGCTGAACAACCCCAACTCTCTCAGCCTGTCCTCACAGCAGAGGGGCTCCAGCCCTCGGATCATCTTCGTGGCCTCCTCTGGACTTGCTCCAACAGGTCCATGTCCTTCTTATGTTGGGGTCTCCAGAGCTGGACACAGTATTCCAGGTGGGGTCTCACCCGAGCAGAGCAGAGGGGCAGAATCCTCTCCCTTGCCCTGCTGGGCATGCAGCCCAGGATGGGGTTGGCCTTCTGGGCTGCCAGTGCACATTGCTGGGTCACGCTGTGCTTCTCATCAACCAAGACCCCCAAGTCCCTCTCCTCATGGCTGCTCTCAATCCACGCTCTGCCCAGCCTGGATTTGTGCTTGGATTGCCAATGTGAAAACAAAAGCAGCAGTCGCTGATGCCAGCACGGCTGCAAGCACGGTGAAAACAGAATTGCAACGGAAAACTATTTCTGTGCAGATGGCAAATGCTACGAGGCAGAGACCTACATCCTTTTAGTACGGATGGGCCATCAATAGAATGAAAAAATGCACTTGTTTTCCTTCCATGCAAAAACTAAGGAAACAACTTTGTTTCCAGAACATGCTTGTACCTCCAAGGGCCAAGTGCAAAGTTTTGTGGATCCTTAGTTCTTCCCTCCCGCAGGAGCACGCAAGAGCTCAAGGCTGCAGAGGCAGAGGTGCCACCACGCGCACTCTGACAGTAACCCAGGCACGTTTCTGGCCCACCTCTGCTTGAACAAATTAAATCCACTTAACTGAACATCATAAAACGCTGGGTTTAAATGGCTCTTTTTCCACTACATTGTCTTTGGCAAATAGCACCGAGGTTATTGATTTCCTGCAATGCAATATCAGTCTGTTTACTTAAACTAGTTCCCATTTTAAAAACTTCATAAAACGTAATCCGGAAAAACCATGCTGTACTACAAACATCACCGATAGCAGACTCAGTGCACGAAAAGACTCTGAGAAAAATCCCTTCTAAATATTGAAAGCTGATGACCACCAGGCTCTGACTTTACGTTCGCATTGGACCTTATCAGCATTTCCTACAGCAGACCCTGCGTTGCATCCCTCTGAGACTGAAGATGCACACCTGCCTTATTTCCAGACATCTTTCTGAATTAAACCCCAAATCTCAGTGATCCAGTAACATTAGCTGTGCTTTGAATTCCTTCCACAGGATCCAGCACTCATACATACTGAATTACACCGTACAATCTCATTGAGCTAAAAATGAGAGTGAGATCCTGAGATTTGACTTGTTTTAGCTGTGATGACAAAGAAAGGAGATGACATTTCATTTTTCTTGAGAGGTGGGAGAATTGGGAAGGGGGGGTAGCAGGGAGGAAAGGGAAAAGAGAAGAAATCTTGACAAGAGAGAGTTGGCAGCTCAGCTGAGAAGGCAGCTTGGTACGAAATGCTATCAACAGAACTTAAGGCCAGAAAAGTTCAGCAGCTGTTGAGCACAAGTCACAGATTCTGCATCAAGCCCACAATTTCTTATAAGAAATCAGAGGCATTGACTAAAACTATGAAACAGCAAGGTCTGTTTGTTTGGGGTTTTTTAAAGAACACTTTTTTTTTTTTCCCTTTCAAAATACAACATATAGTAGTGTTGTGTAACTAACAGTCACAAATTATTAACCAACACGATGACATGAAGCCCAGGGGTCTAAACTGATTCCAAAAGAGAGAATAGTCATTCATGGGAATTAAATCTATCCATACCGAGTAACCACAGTCATCAGATCCAACCTTTGGATAAGGCAATTCCAAAACATCAGACACCCAGAGGCTGCCAGATTAAGCACTCCAGGTGCTGGACAGGAGACAGGACAAGGGACATCTGGGCTTGGTCACGACGGAAGTTCCTAGGTTTCTGTTTAGAAGTGCCAATGACAGACACCAAAAAACCCACCTCTGTGGCCATGTTTTTGCTTCTGCGTACACTTTTTTTCCCTTTGTTTCAGATGATGAAGAATTGGCAAAGTCTCCTTCAGACAGTGAAAAAGTCTAAAACAATATTAAACAACCCTGGAAAAGGACTGATTCTCTTCTGCCCTGTACCTGGCACAGTTGAGAAATGTTCTGGCAAGACCTTTGTTCAGGGAAAAAACATTGAGCATGTGTTTTAATCCTACTAACTTCGAGATTTTAGCTTATTTCCAATTCAGAACCCAACACGAAGAACATTTATGAAAAATCCAGTAATCGCAAATAGCATCATTCATGTCTTGCTGAGCTTTCCTGGCATACCTTTAAATGACTCCCACGAGTGCCAAGGAAAGGGATCTGGGAACAGTTCCCACATATCAGGAGAATTGCAAATAGACATTGAGAAAAAAAAAACCAAAACAACCTGGTTCATCTTGCAGCTAGAAATAAAAGGACAGGATTAAGGGAGAAAACTTGTAGAGCAAAGGCTAAGGAAATCATCGCAATATTAAGCAACGATGAACTGAGATGATTTACAAAGGGAAACGAAGCAAGCTTCAAGTCATGGAATATGTAAAACTTGGAAAGTTGATAGCACAGGGAATCATAGAATGGTTTAGGCTGGAAGGGACCTTAAAGATCATCTAGTTCCAACCCCCTGCCATGGGCAGGGACACCTCCCACTAGACCAGGTTGCTCCAAGCCCCGTCCAACCTGGCCTTGAACACCTCCAGGGATGGGGCAGCCACAGCTTCTCTGGGCAACCTGGGCCAGGGTCTCACCACCCTCACAGTCAAGAATTTCTTCCTGAGATCTCATCTAAATCTCCCCTCTTCCAGTTTGAAGCCATTGCCCCTCATCCTATCACTACATGCCCTTGTCAAAAGGAAGAGGGGCTACAGCCAGTATTTCAACACAGCAGTGATCCATCCCCAAATGCTCTTCTGCACATTCCTGAGGCTCTGGACACCTCGCTACATTTCTACTGTACAAGCCTTAACCAATTTTTGCAGTTGGGAAGGGTGTGCAAGGCAAGTTGGTGCATCAGGGGAAAGTGCATCGCAGGGGCTGGTGATGAGGCTTTAAGGATCTTCCATCCCTCAGCCTTAGCAGGGCATCGCCACCACTGTGAGCCCGTCCTTGGTATATTACGGTTGCATTGTTGCATTGAAATAGGAACAAACTAACTAGATTTGAGCTTTCCCTTCCACACAACACACAATTACAACGACAAAACAATTCCCTCCCCACTTCGCAAAAAGCCCACACCCCCATGAACCACCAAAATCTAGCCAAGGGAGGTCAGCAAATCATTGCCAGGAACCAAGAAAAACATAACTACAGCACAGCTTTTTGTTTTAATGTTCACCTTCCTTTTACAAGGAGACCACAAAATGGAAGAGGCAGCTGAACTAAGCTTCAGCCCACCAGAAGTTAAACGGCCAGGTCTTCTCCAACTACACGTGGCTGGCTGGCACTTGGAGTTGTCAGACTGAAAGGGTTATTTATTTTTTATTGTGATTTTACTTTCTTTGGCTGTTGTGCAAATTTCCTTGATTTTACAAGAGATTTTTAGTTAATTATGTATTTACCTAGTTAGCATAATTGTCTTCAATTATGTAATTAGTGTTCATATGTGTAATCATTTGAACATGTAATTATATCTAATTACACCATTAAAACGTGCAAGTCATAAATATCTTTATCATTTTGATTGATAGACATATGGGAAGAAAAAAAAAAATCTCACTTGTTATTTTTATCTCCTGGATCCTGAAATCTGCAAGAGCAAGAGGATTCAGCCTATAACGTTGCTGTAATTATTTATGAGGACCTATCAAGACTATACTAAGGTTATACCTTTCAAGCAGAGGTAGAACAAGTCAAACCACTCAAAACTAAGGAGCAAAGAGTCACTCAGTGTAGCAAGATTTTTCCGTAAAAAAACCCCACTAATAAGAATACTCTGGTAAATACTTATTGTTTAGTGTCCAATTATGCACTTGCTGTTACAAGAATAACAACAGCCCACTCAGAAAAAGATAACACAGAACAAAACACACACAAGTTGTTCCTGCTTGTTCTGATGCAAGATGCTCTTGCACCCTGGAAAGGGGTTTTAAAGCTCCTTGTCCTCTTCAGCTCCCTCTAAGACAACCAATATAGCTGTACTTACCAGAACAGTAACATTTTTTAGTTCTGTTTAGCTTTATTCCAGCATCTGCGCTGCGCACCCTGTAGTACAGCACCAGAACAAATACCTGGCGCAGACCAAATGAGTTAGGACAGCGACAGCTGAGTCTTCTTTTTAATTGCTTTTTGGCTGGGAAGGCAAACATTTACACACAGATTAAATAGTTAAGTTTATTTAAAGCTCAGCTTGCCTTCAGGTTCAGATTTCTTGCCTTTACTAACATACAGAACCGTCTACCAAAAAAAGCCAAAACAACAACAAACCAACCCCCCCAACATGTGCCTAAGCTGACTCCAAAAGCTGGAGGGGCGGAGGGGGAAGCCTAACACACAACAAGGAGCATAACGAGAGCTCTTGAGCACCACTTGGGAACCAGCCTCAATTACAGAGCATCCTTCGGCAAAAGGCACGTGGGTTTTCCAGCCTGATAAGCTCACTCGCGCTCTGCAGAGCATCCAGATACAAGTGCTCAGGTGGATGGCAGCACAAATAAAGCCGGTACTTCCCAAAACGGCCACTCCCAGCTGCCAGAGGCTGAAGGAGAGCTCGGTCCGTGATATAATTTTATCTACGAGAGCAAGCTGCTAGCAGCACAGAGAATAAAGACACGCAGAAGGATCAAGGGGGATCGTTTAACGGTCAGACCAGAAGCAACCCGATGTGTTCAAACTCTATCGCCGTCAGACAGGTCAGATGGACTAGGTTTCGTGAGTAGCATTTCTTTCCTTAAAATGCAAAAGCAACAATCTCAAGAACCTGCCTTAGTCGCTGAGGGTACAGCTCCTGCTCCTCAGGTGCCATCAAGTTACTGCTGTGAAAGCATTGTCTTCAAGAATATATTCCCAAGAATACATGAGAAACAGGACAGTAAGTTCACAGCATGTAGAACCATAGTATGCTACAGAACCGCTTTCCCTCTGCCCCCTGAATTTAGTGGATATAAGAAAAAGGCTCTGAAGAACAATCAAGCCTCTAACGTTCAACAACGGAACTGCCAGTCATGGAAGCGCACACCAGTGTTAAATGAATCTCCCCTCAAAGGGCATCAGCTCTAGAGACTAAGTCTGGAGTCAAGCATGTAAGACACCAGCATCAAGTTTGTAGTCGTACCACACCTTCTCAGAGGCACTAACATATTTTTGGACTTTTCGATGTAACATATATCATTTTTGGAGGAGACCTCAAATGGGCAGCAAAATAAATGTGGGTGCCAGCCATGAACACGTCTTGCTGCTGTGGGAAAATACACGAGGAGCTCGCTGCTCTGAAGTTTTATAGAAGCATAGAATCATTTAGGTTGGAAAAGACCTTTAAGATCATCTAGTCCAACCATTGACCCTACTCTACCAGGTCGGCCACTAAACCATGTCTCTAAGCACCACATCTACACGACTTTTAAACACATCTAGGGATGGTGACTCAACCACCTCCCTGGGCAGCCTGTTCCAATGTTTGATAACTCTTGCAGTGAAAAATTTTTTCCTAATGTCCAAATGTAGGAGAACATGTCTTTCACTATGTCCGCAGCAACGGGAAAGATTCCCTCCATAAAAAGCATCCTCAAGTGTTTCTTTAGGAGGTATCTTTTCACAGACAAGCGACCAGAACGTACTTCTGCTTCAGCCACAGCAGATCTGCATATGCTGCTAGTTTCCCCAGGGTTACTAAATTACCTCTTTACTCATCAGATATATTCTTTTTCAGCAAGCAAGACCTCACAGCAACAGACCTCATTCCAAAACCACCCACCTCATTTTTGCTTATGAGACTAGTATGTTCAACAGTCATGGAAAAACAGCTACTTCAGCAGCATCCCAGAGCCACTTCTCCATCCTTTCAGCCAACATCCTACCTTTTAAGGGCTATCAGGAAAAAGGAAGACAAAAGCTGACAATATACAGACAGAAACCAAAGACGGCAGAGCACAGTTTTGGGGGAAGATCCAGGGGAAGGAGAAGAAGACAGGTGCAATCCATTCAGAGGAGAAGCGTCCATACTTCAGCAAACTGGAAAGTTTTGCTATTTTCCTCCGATCATGGGAGATTTATGCTCTGTGTTACTGGAAACCTCCTGTAGGGGATTTCTGGCAGCTTTGAAGCTTCCACAAGGGTCAATACGAAACTGGTATGCTAAAAATCACCAACCTGGATGTCATTTCCAACTCCACGTGATTCTCTGATAGTCTTTCATTTTGGTGATTGCTGATGCTTTAGCAAGCCTCGGCTCAATAGTCTCAACTGAGAGAGTGTGACTGAAACACACACTTCACTTGCCCTGATGCTGCACTTATCTTGATTTGAGCTGACCTCTTTCCCCCACCACTTCCAAGCCCTTTTTAGAAACCTGCAAACATATTTCTTGTCGAGAGACAGCAGCCACCTGGAACCAGGAGACTCAGCAAGATACGACCGGTCAAATTATTCAGAATAAAGCAACTGAGGAGTTTAATTTCTTTATCAGCTTGCCAACCACATGCCCTTTAACCCAGCTTCCCGCACATGATAGGGTGAAGCTTTACATTTCATTCAGTGGTGTAGTCAAAACACATTCAGTGGGACTACACACCGTTTGCAGCACGTGACTGAGTTACCATACCAAAAGGATATGTCATTCAAGACAGGATGTGATGGTGTGCTCCCCCCTTCTCCAGGCACCAACCCGACCTTTATCTCCCATAACCCTACCCAAGCCATAACCACCCATGGTGGTCACAAAGGGTGCATCTAGTCGTGATGGCTGCATCCGGGGCTCAACCTGGTTTCGGGGAGACAGATAACAACACCATGGCCAAGGGCTAACTTGAGCAGTGCTGGTTCTGTGGGCAATATGCAGATATGACTATAGGTCAATCATCTCACCCCCCTAGTGAACAGCCCAAGAGCCCTTGGAGCTCTCCTGCACGGCAGCGGCTGCACGCCCAGATCTCCCCTGGGGTAGGGACACCCTCAAGGTCACTCCTCGAGGTTCAGATATTCCTTGCTGCAACAGATCCTCGGTCAGTGACTAACAGCATGCTGAACCGTGACATCTTAGCTAAGTGATAGAAAGGATTGATTGCGCACATATAATCCTTTAGACATAAACCGTTGAGCAAGTCTGGGACTAGGACTGGATCCAGACTCCTCTCTGAGAAGGAGTTTAGGAAGCCAGGGGGTCCTTCCTGAAACCTTGACTCAACGGGAGGGTCTCCCTGACAGCTCTGTCCAACCCTGTCCTCTGTGCAGTAAATAACCAAGTGTGCCTTGCCGTCTCCAATCTTGTTAAAACACTGTCGCATTTACCATCAAACTTTGTTAAATCCCTGTTTTATATCAATAAACGTATTGCTGCATCTCTCTATGAGTGAAGTGCATCGCTCCTTCCGTAACACAGGATTACATTTTAATAGTTACAGAGGGAACAAGACTACTGTCATCCTGAAGATGAAAGCACTCAGAGGACCCCAAGTCAGGAAGGCCACCAGCCGTCCTGCAGGCAGTGACCTGCAGGCACATCCAGCTCGGTGGCAGTGAAAGCCTGTGTGCCAGAGGGGCGGGCGGATGGACGGGTACAGGATGCTCTACCTTCCTCGTTACTGCTGCCCAAACAGTTCTGCTCTCCACGACAGCATGGAGGGGAGGCTATATAACTCCCACCTAACAAAGACAACTCCACCAAGCCCTTTTATTAATTACAGCTCAACTGTGAGTTTTTAGTATTAGATTGATACTAAGCAAGGACTTCAGGTCCAAAATACATTTTAGGGGGAAGGCTTCTCTAGTGGTTGGTGATTTCTCCTGGGTTGCTTTTTGGTAAGTCTAAACTCTTCACCATCAATTCCATAATCAACAGAAACAGCTGGGTCTCAGCACCTCTGGACATCCCTTTTTCCTCACTTATTTCCCCACCTTTGCCTGCTCTTACTTCAAGGTTCCCACAGTCATCCTCATAGCTGAGGCTATGTGAGATTTAGCATTGAGATAATACAAAGAAGCATAGAGACAAAAATATATTTATTGACAATATCAATAAATGAGGTCCAGAAGCAAGTAAAGGCAACTTTTCAAACACCCCTGGTACATCAGGGTATCACCGAGCCTTGCAGAAACAACCCCAATCCAGGAGTGTCTGGAGGTGAGACATGGAGCTGACGTGCACCACGCAGTGCTTCACTGCTCTCTCCTTCCAGCTCCAACAAACCACCTCCTTCCCAGGCAGCGAGGTATCTCCATCAACAGGCCCATTATAGAATCGCCTTCATTATTTAAAATGTGTACCATCTTAATTACTCGGTGTGATTAGTGTAGCCGCCTCTAATGTTTCAGAACAGGATCCTACCTTCACCTCATTAGCATGCGCAAAGAAAGAATTAACGTTTCCTGGCACTCCATCCATTAAAATATAAAAAGCAACATTTCAGAAAAACAAAACAAAAACCCCACGTGATGTTCTCTTTGATCAGCTGCAAGTGAAACATAAAAGGCTCCTTTGAGGTAAAGTAGATGCTGCATTTTCTATTTTAATTGATAGGAATTCTTATTAACTGCTGATGTGGCCAAAGAAAGCAATTTGTGGGGAGAGGGGTTACTTTCACTGGAACAGCTGTTTTCCTATCGCCTTCTGCATATCCTTACTACAATAACTGTACTCGCGTTAGGAAAACCGACGATGATTTCACATGGCACTCCTCAGTTCACAGCAAGACTTTACAAACGTTCACTGAACACCTGATAAAATCCAGCCTGACTCATGACTAAATTAGCCTGCATTTTATGCTGAAAAAACCCTTCACAAAAGTTGGACTCAATAAAGCTCACATTTAGCTACGAAGGGCTGGTACTTCTACCGTTCTTCAGCGTTAAAAGAAATACGTGATTAAAATTTACACGCTATTTTTGGTGCTTAGGCTATGAGCAGTTTATTTGATGTTTTCTTCCTGAAGTACAGCACCTGAATTCACACCTCGGCAGAGCACCGCAGCTACATTCCGTGCTCACTACCACCCCCCCAGCTCAGTCTGACGAGAGAAATAAATGCTAAATGTGGGAAAAAAAAGTCCATGACAGAAATCACAGCGTCCTGACTGAGGGACAGCACTGAAAGACAAGCCAGCAAGAGACTCCTGGAGTTGCACCAGGCTTCTCGGGACCGAGACGCTCGTGGCACCTCAGCACATCGCAAACGCAGCCCACGACACGCTCCAACCCCGGAGGACAGCGCTGCTTTGTGTAAAGTAAGTTAACCGCTCCGCAGATACGCTGGCACCCACTAAAACCTATGTAATTCTAGAAGTTGGTTTTATTCCTACCACTCGTTTGAGACAGGCAAAAAATTCCCAATAAGCAAGTAAAAGTAAGGGTCTTACTTGCTCTTTTTCATTTCCTTCCCTGCTGTAGCTTCTACAGGCAAACTCAGAAGGCCGAGCAAAAGCTGCTGCTGACGTGGGCTACACAGGGCTGGACTGACCTTTCAGGCTCTCTCAGCACCATGGTTTTGCCCTGATGAGCATTAATATGCTACCCATTTACCCACCCATATATTCTCCATATTGGTCCTCCTCTCTAATTTCAAAATTTTGTTCCTTTCTGCATCTCCGAAGAGGCTCTGCATGTCTTTTGCAGAACACAGACATCCCATCACACAGGAAGGTGCCAGCCACTGTCTCAACAGGGGCCTCGTCCATCCCACTTAATTCTTACCATGAGGTTCAGCATGCTTGATTTGGAAAGGAGAAAAAAAAAAAAAAAAGCCCAAATTCAACAAATTAAATGCAAGGCATCACAAGGCCTTCCGTGCACTGAGATATTGCTGCTTTCCTGGCTTGCCTATTGCTTCTTTCAGTTGTTTATTCAAGCCCCATTGCACCACTTGGCACCAGATGATAAATAAAATCAAACAATTCCTTCTTCATAGAGTCACAGAATGGTTTGGGTTGGAATGTACCTTAAAGATCATCTAGTTTCAATCCCCCTGCCATGGGCAGGGACACCTCCCACTAGACCTGGTTGCTCCAAGCCCCGTCCAACCTGGCCTTGAACACCTCCAGGGATGGGGCAGCCACAGCTTCTCTGGGCAACCTGGGCCAGGGTCTCACCACCCTCACAGTCAAGAATTTCTTCCTCATTTCTCATGTAAATCTCCCCTCTTCCAGTTTGAAGCCATTCCCCTTCATCCTATGGCTCCACTCCCTGATCCAGAGTCCCTCCCCAGCTTTCCTGGAGCCCCTTTAGGGACTGGAAGGGGCTCTAAGGTCCCCCCCCTCCTTCTCTTCTCCAGGCTGAAGAACCCCAACTCTCTCAGCCTGTCCTCACAGCAGAGGGGCTCCAGCCCTCTGATCATCTTCACAACCTCCTCTGGGCCCGCTCCAACAGGTCCATGTCCTTCTGATGTTGGTGTCCCCAGCGCTGGAGGCAGCACTGCAGGGGGGTCTCCCCAGAGCGGAGCAGAGGGACAGAATCCCCTCCCTCTCCCTGCTGGCCACGCTGCTGGGGATGCAGCCCAGGATGCGGGGGGCTTTCTGGGCTGTGAGCGCACATTGCTGGGTCATTCTTCTGCATTATAAATCTGCAGTACAAACCCCGTCACCCACACACTGTGGACAATAGCTGCAACAATGCAGGTGCAAAATGGGTCAGCCCTGATAACTCCAGTCAGGCTCGATGTGGCTTGCCCAGGTATCTTTGGGGACTCAAGCAGTGAGCCTACACTGAGAACATTCCCTGCCAGCCACCACCTCCATTTCTGTAGGACAGGCTGTGTGCTCAGCGCCTTGCTGCTCCGACCAAGCTGCCACACAGGGTGAGTCAAGCTCAGCATCCCCACCAGTCCCCCGCAGCCGAAGGAGAACATCGGTGCCGCTTGGACCACCCCCTTACGCCACCCGAATTCCAGACAGGCAAGGTGCATGTCCCCAGGGCCACGCGTACCCCAGAGGAACAGAAGTTCTGGCTCTGCTCAGGGTGTGCAAGCACCGAGCTCGGGAAGCAGAAGGTATCTCCTAGCAGCCTCTCAGCTGCAAGGGGAGAAGCTACTTGTTGACAGAGTGGCCATCAGCACAGCACTCCACTCCTACAAGTGGAAAGAAAACACAGCAAAACAGAGCCAAGGAGGAAATCTTGGGTCTACCAAATGCAGATCCTCCCATGCACGGCTCTCCAGGAGAGCCAAGCTATCTGCCGCTCTCTTCACACGCAACCAGCAATAAGCGCACGTCTTCGCCCCGTGATTTCAAATGACACATTCCGATAGCACTGCATAGGAGAAAGGGTGGCAGAAGGATGTGAGGGGGTGGAATCCGCTACGGTTCTGCAGAAGAAAGCCTCAGTACTCATTAGGGCATGTTGCAGCCCCAAAACAGTCAAAATCCCAGAGCTCGCTGGGAGCAGAGGGCGCACAACTCTCAGACGGCCGGACTATGTGTGCCAATAGCAGCTCCTGCCTCCCCCACTCCTGGAACTTGGTCAGGGCAGGGGGACAGATGTGAGGACCCCATCACTTGCCAGAGAGCATTGGTCCATGCTGGTGGGGACAGAGAGCACTCCCGCAGTTGCCCCCATAGCCACCCTGCAGCCACAGTAAAGCAAGGGGATGAGGACTTGGGCATCGCCCTCCCTCCACTCAGCACATTTTGCATCTCAGAACGTACCGCTCATGACCGGATAACGTAACCCGAGGTGTGCCAGCACGTGGAGGTGAAAGACATGGGGAAAAAACACCCGGAGCAAAAAAATTCCCAAGGTAGGTGAGGCTGGACTGACAAACAAGGTCTTTTTCATTCAGCCTTTAATGGACAACCAGGAATACAAAATCCCAGCCAGTCACTGCTCTTTCAGAAGATGCTGCTTCCTCTGACCCCCGCGGTCCAAACCACAGAATCATAGAATGGTTAGAGTTGGAAGGGACCTTAAAGATCATCTCATTCCAAACCCCCTGCCATGGGCAGGGACACCTCCCACTAGACCGGGTTGCTCCAAGCCTCATCCAACCTGGCCTTGAACACCTCCAGGGATGGGGCAGCCACAGCTTCTCTGGGTGATCTGGGCCAGTGTCTCACCACTCTCACAGTCAAGAATTTCTTCCTAATATCTCATCTAAATCTCCCCTCTTCCAGTTTGAAGCCATTCTTCCCTGTCTTATCACTACATGCCCTTGTAAAAAGTCCCTCTTCAGCTTTCTTGTAGGCCCCTTTCAGATACTGGAAGGGGCTGTAACATCTCCCTGGAGCCTTGTCTTCTCCAGGCTGAACAACCCCAACTCTCCCAGCCTGTCCTCACAGCAGAGGGGCTCCAGCCCTCTGGTCATCTTTGTGGCCTCCTCTGGATTTGCTCCAACAGGTCCATGTCCTTCTTATGTTGTGGCTTCCAAAGCTGGACACAGTATTCCAGGTGGGGTCTCATGATAGCGGAGTAGAGGGGCAGAATCTCCTCCCTCACCCTGCCGGCCATGCTTCTTTTGATGTCACTCCTTACCTTGGGACAGTCACAGTCGTTGCCACCGGCTGGACCCCCACAGTGCAGGCTAGAGCTGCCAAGGAAGGTCGGAATAAGCTACATCCCTCCATAGCCGGTGCAGGACGCCTCTTGTCGAGCTGACAGGCAGGTACAGCACAACACTCGCTTCCTGGGCTAACATCTGGGAAACAGAGGGGTCCGAAGGGTGATCCTGCAGCCCCTGGCCCAGTGGGACACACAGCCAGCCCCGGTGGGTCCAACACGGACCGTGGGCTCAGCTCAGCCAGCCATGGACAGAAAAGGACTCATCACGTTTCCCTCGTTCCCAAACAGCAAGGGGCTTTGCAGAATTCTGTTTAAAAACCCAAATCAACCTCTGGGCAAAATCCTGAAAGCAGTAATTTATGAAAAGGGGAAAAAAAAGAAAAAAAAAAAAAAAAAAAAAGAAAACATTCATTCCTCCTCCCAGACTCCCACTTGCAGCAGACACCCACCACGGGCAGCCTCAGATCCCACAGGGTGGCATGAGAAAACTTAAGCAGGCAGCAGGGTGGCCTGGCACCACGGCGTGCACACCCACACCAGCCCCACCAGCTTTGTTTCTTTAGAGCCATGAGCATACCCTTAGGAGAGGAACCCTGTGAGCGGCATCTTCTCTTTGCCTTTTCCAATCCATGAAGGAAGGAGGAGAAAACACAGGTTCCACCTAGTTTGGTCTGAGTGCCCGTTGCTACAATCCTCCCGGCTACATCCCTCTTGCCCATGGGGAAGGAGTGTAAAATAACACCGGACCACAACACACAGGTGGGAGAAGCAGACTGGGCCACCCTGGGACAAGTCAAAGGCACACTCTCGCAGAAAGACACGCTTGCTCCACAGGTCTCACCCCTGCCCTTTTCCCCAGGAAGAGTTTTTGGATCTACAAGCACTCCCTTGCAGGCATTAACGTGCACACAAGGGCATACTTATGTGTAAACGTGCCTTGGATACAAAACTTGGATATTCAGAAGCCACCTTGCAAAACAAAGGAGAAGGACACCTCTGCAACCTCCTGAGAGAGACTGGTTTTCCTCTCTCTTTATATCCCAGAGGAACTTTTAATGTGGTAGAAAGGAAAACGAGATAGACACTGTGCTGGTAACAGCAGTCCCACGGTGCAGGAGGCTGCGATGGAGTATTAGCAAGGTCTCCTCTCCTTGGGGATGGTCCATGGGATGGGTGAGAGTAGTGGAGAAAGGTGGTCCATGCTTGGGGTGGCAGAGCACGTAGAAGAGCCTTTGGAGACTCCCTGAGGACCATGTCCACTCACAGCAATGTACAGCAATGGTCTGAGGCTCACTTGTAGGCACCTCTCTAAGTCACAGAGTCACCGTGCTCCTTCTAGGCCAACAGGAAGGCAATGGCTGGACAAACACCGGCCAAGATGACCTCATGTCCTCTACAGCCAGGCAGAGGGCTCAGCTGTGTCCTGATGAACCTTGCCCAGGCTCAGCTTCTGAAGCTGACCCATCCTGTAGTGCTGGCATCTTCTCCAGCCCATCGCGAGGTTTGGTACATGCCTGCCTGCCATCTGGCTGAGACTGTAAGAGGACCCAGAGGAGGAAAGTTCACAGGAGAGTTTCCTCTACTAACCATTAGATACTTGGCTTTCAAACTGCCTCTCAATAGTTGTGGAGACCTACTGTGAGCTCAGAATCAGGAAAGAAGGTAAATGCAGCTAATTAGCCCCAAAAAAAACAAGAAAAAAAATTTCTTTGTTAAGTAGAGCGCGTGATTTTAAAGAGACTTTAATTTTGTAGGTGTAATTAACTGTAGCTCCAAACCCTTAGCTATTAAGGTGTTCAATTACCAGACTCAGCTTGCAAATCAGGAAGCGGACCTTTCTGCTTTAGCTTTTGTGCCCACCCTTAAATGCCATTCCGAAAACCGAAGGCTTACAGAAGGCTTGCTTTAAGGACACTAAACAAAGCTTGTTACTAACACTAGCCTTATGTATTGAATGATCTTTTTACTCAAGCACTGCTGCCTGGCTCCCATACCTCACTGAGCAGGAACAGAAGCAGACGCTCCGTTAATGAACCAGCACAACGTTTGTGAAGACTGAACCCCAAAATTCACCTCTCCTCTCCATGCAATGGGGACCGCACATGTGTTTACGGGTGGAACTGGCAGCCCCCTTTTAGCTGTAATGCCATCACCTGCGATGGCCAAAGCAAGAGCAATTAGCAGAGACACAAGTCAAGAAAACAGCACGTGCAGAAAGCAGTTGGCTCTTGGCAAACTTTCCTGCTAAGATCCTAGTCCCCCTCCATGACCCACTGCCATACTAGTGTGGCGTTTCTACTCCACAATACATCTAAGCAGCCTTTATTTCAGGCAAGAATTCCTAATGGTCCCTTATCCAGTTGCTGCTGAAGTGTAAGGAGCAGCACAGGACAGCAGTTGGCCAAGACATGAGTTTACTGCAGAAAATAGGGGATGGACATATACTCCAGACTCATAGGTTGGGGTTTTTTTTTAAAAAAAAACCAAACCAAAACAAAACAAAACAACAAAGCAGATGATGGCAATCCAAGTGACCTGGTAAAACCTTGCAAAGACTTCAAGCCAGCAGTACCACTGTGGTGTTCCAGTGGCCAGCATCACCTGGCAGTCATTACTGCAGTGCGACTCGGTTACTTGCCGTTACCGCCACGGTGGGAGAACTGAACACAATACAGCCCCACGAACCAAAAACACAATCCCACCAACAGCTCTGGAGATTGAAGACCTTTGGCAAGGCAGAGGTCCAAGCCACGCCAGCATCTGCAAAGGCCACTTCTTGGACGGAAGGATGCAGGACGGATGGTCTCACCAGCTGACTCAGAGCACACGTTCATCACTTCATTTTCTCCTTAGTTAATGCATGTTTTCTGCCCACTCCTGACTTGGGGGGGAAATACAATGAACACCAATGGGGGATTTTATAAGTGCAGGGCTGCTGACTTCTTACAGCGTTTAGAACAAAAGGAGTTTCTATGTATGCCAATAATAATTGAAAAAGTTTGAGAAACACATGCAAGTTGAATAGCATTCTTGGAATAGATACATAATTACATATTTTATAAACTCACTTCCCAGGGTCTGATAAAATATCATTTTGAAAATAATTTCCATACAATTTGCAAACCAAATATGATAACCTTCTGTGCAAAAAATGGTAAAAAAATTGAAGTGCTGAAAATACTGGCAATTACCACAAAATGTAGATGGAAGTCTCTCGCAGAAAAAAGAAGAATAAAAATGGATTTTCACCACTTCCATCTGCAAGAGGAATAGGAAGCATCCTGCCAGATACTTCTCCTCAAACCCATCTTATACTGAAGGCTGTCTGAACATGAGAATCCAACAACAATATATTGTCAAGTTCTTACATAAATTCTGCACCTATGAAAAGGAAGCCTTAAAAATAAATGCCGTATCACCCCTTCCAGCCAGCCACTGCCTCTTGGTCACAACAGAAACACACTGCAGACCTCCCCTAAAGAACCAGGCCCATAAAGCAGGATGTATTCAAGAAGCAAAATAAATAAAAATCTTATGCTATCTGTATTTAAAATACCCAAAAGTAATTCTTGGCAGGTAAGAGTAGTTCTCTGACAGCTGGAACAGCGAGCACCAGCTTGCTGATTCTACGCGAACCCTGATCTCCTGCCTGACCCTCATCGGTGCTTTTCTCCAGCAGCCCCATTGACAAATGAAACACAAACGTTGGCGAGATCCACAACAGTCTTCAAGTTATGGAATGGTTTGGGTTGGAAGGGACCTTAAAGATCACCCAGTTCCAACCCCCCCTGCCATGGGCAGGGACACCTCCCACTAGACCAGGTTGCTCCAAGCCCCGTCCAACCCGGCCTTGAACACCTCCAGGGATGGGGCAGCCACAGCTTCTCTGGGCAACCTGGGCCAGGGTCTCACCACCCTCACAGTCAAGAATTTCTTCCTAATATCTCATCTAAGTCTTGTTTAAGAGAAGCCAAATTTCATGGACAACGAGTCCAAGGGGCTGCGGCTCCCACAGAGTTGCATGCCGAAGTTTAAAGATGGTAATGCAAAAAACTATGGTGCCTCAGCCTCTTTTTTTTTTTTTTTTTACTTTCTGGAGCACTAAACTTGAATGGAAATCTAATAGGAAGGCGATAAAAAGGCTAATGTTTAAACCCAGCCCTGCCAAGCCTCCTATATTTCGCTGCAGAATCACCCATCTGAGACTACCAAAACTACCCCCCTGCTCTCAGGCAATTAATCTGCAAAAAATATTTTCAGTCTCAGAGAGCTGTAACATGAGAGAGAGCGTGAGAGAGCAGACCGAGGTGCTGGCTGACAAAGAAAATCTATAAACAGGTAAAACGAAGATAAATCAATTTTCCATCCTGAATCCCAGATGAGAAAATAGAGATTTTTATGAAAAAAGCAGCCGTGTGGTTGCTTTCTTGACAAGATGTTTCGGTTGAACAGCTTTTTTTTTTTTTTGATTCAGCATCATCATAAGCTTTGTTACTGCTTGAGACAGAACCTTTCATAGCTGGTCCAAAGCGTTTCCTGACGGATAACAGCCCTGCTCGCTTTGAAGCCACCTCAAGCCTCGGGGCAGGCAGGTTTGAGAGAGATCTTTGATTTCAGCTGCACCAAACCTCGCAGGCTGCTGGTCAGCTTTGCCGGAGCAGATGGAGGAGATGGTTTCAGAGAGAAACATTCTCCAAGGAGGCACGCTGGAAGTATCAGTCTACCTTCGGCCTGCTCTTTTCGGCCTGCAGACAAATGTCCTCCTCACCTCCACCCAAACACAGGGCCATGCCAAAACCTGCTGCCAGCCACTTCGGATCTTAAAAAGTTGTTAAATACGCCCAGATAAGAAAAGTTTGGGAAGGCGGAACGAATCCAACGTTACTAATGGGCACCGAGAGACACGGACTTGTTTCTGAGAGGCGGCTGGAGAAGGCAGCCAGCCTGGGGCAGATCCCATCTCCCCCACAGTGAACTGCACCTTATGCCATACCAGATCCCCTAAAAAGCAGCAGTGTGTCCTCAAGGTGGGACGTGCTCCCTCCATGCTTCAGTCACCGCTCTGTCAAAATGTTATTATCAGCTCTCATGAACGAGGGCTGTATCAGTCCAGGGTTTCTCACTTGGCTCTTCCAACAAGGAGCCACCAGCATTTTCCCCACATCTCCCCTGACCACGTTCCATGAGCCACCAGTCTCCCACGGCGTGGGCACTGTGGGAGCGAAGAGGACAACCAGCAATGGGAGAGAATACAACAGCAGGGCAATAAATACTTTTCATACCTTGTGGGACACCAAATATTAAACCTCATAACAGCAGCACTGATTTGAGAACAGCACTGTTCTCACTTGGGGTGCTATCAAAGCATCTGGACACTTGGCCCAGTCTTTTTTTTTCTTTTTTTTTTTTTTTTTAAGGGCTTTTTTCTTTCTCCTTCACCTGGCAAAGGCTAGACAGAGACAATTAATTCAAAAGAAAAATGGCTTGTTTTATAATGTGGCTTTAATGTGTGACTGCAGCTGAGAGAGTGTAACTGTGTGCAGTTGAAGTAGAGTTTTCTAAGACTGCCTGACCTACACCTTCCCCGGAACCAGCACAGGCTAAACTTCAACTTCTTTACTTTTAGAACTTCTCAGTAAATTGGGAACAGCTATGGAATAAACAGCAGAGAATGAGCACATCTCTCCTTCTTAGAGGAACATCACTCGTCTGCAGACTTGAGGTCTCCAGCGCATTCCCCCCTCCCCAGCTCCCACCCCGGGTAACCGCACTTCACCGCTCCCGCCTCTCCCGTTCCATTGCAGGAGGGAGGCGTTTAATTCGCCACCTTCCAAAGAAAAACCTTGCGAGGTGTTCTGGTGTTCAAAATCTCACAGAAGCCTGTGCACCATGATACGTGGTTATCTCAGCTAATACCGACCCACCTTCAGCTCTCGGTCCTCTGCTTGTTTGCCCACAGAGCAAGATGAGGGGACGCAGCAGAAGGCAAAGTGGCAATGGCAGAAGAGGGAACAGACAGCAGGCCTGGCTCAAAGAGCCAAGGAAAAGGTGGAAAGGGAAAAGCAGAGCGGGGGGGAATAACGCATTACAGCTGCACAGGTCTTGAAAGGTCCCGATCGAAAATAACCTGGTTAACGGGGCACCCTGGGCAAAGGGAGGGGGTGAAAGGGGGACACAGCAGGGCAGCGGTAGCACAGGCTGGCAAGACTCTCTGGCTTTGAACTGGATGCTGTAAAATGGAGTTAGGCCTGGAAAAGGGCAGTTTCTTTCTCTTTAACATTTGTTTTCTGCAGGGCTGCAATGCTGTGGTTCCAACGACATCCAAGACCAACGACGGCGAAACTCCCCCGAGCTCTCGTGTGCCCCCTCTCCAGCGTTTCACTCTGGTGCATACTGTCTGCTTTCAGTTGTCCCTGTCCTCATATTTGTTTTTCCTTTCCTTCCACCAGCCTCCATGGATCTCAAACACTCATATCAGTACCCCATGTTTAAGTACAATATTGATTCGCTGATTTTAATATCACGTTCCCGGACAGTCATTCAAAAAAAAGTCACAAACTTTTCTGCTGTTGATGTTTCTTCTCCAACACCCCAATATCAAATCAAACCAACAGCCTGGACAAATCCCACCCCTCAGATCCTGTTGCATTGATCTCTACCACCCCACACCAGCCTAGTCCTTCGCAGAAGATGGAACCAACCCGCGCGAGCTCAGAGACAGCAGGGAGGAGGGAAGGTGCGGTGACCAGTGGCAGGTTGTCACCGGGCACAGCGGGGGCTCACCTGTGGCCGAGGATGGCCGGTGACCAGGCAGGTCAGCTCCAGCGTCTCGCCTTCCCGGATGGTGTAGACCCTCTCCGAGTAGCGTTCCTCCTCGATGTTGCACGCCAGGCCCGAGTGCACGATCCGCACGGTGGGGGGGGCTGCAAGACCCAGAGAGAGAAACCAGGTGAGCATCACCACCCGCAGCCCCGGGGCTTGCTCAGACCCACCTCCACGGCAGCAGCCGGGCATCCTTCCGTACCCCTAGCTGGGAAGACCCCAGCTGGAACTCAGTATTTTCACCACGGAGGACACCCCTGTGCTTACTCAGCATA
Source organism: Burhinus oedicnemus (assembly GCA_008921705.1). Taxonomy (NCBI): domain Eukaryota; kingdom Metazoa; phylum Chordata; class Aves; order Charadriiformes; family Burhinidae; genus Burhinus; species Burhinus oedicnemus. The sequence goes on along the minus strand of VFFE01006447.1, from coordinate 48,194 downwards.
CGCATATTCGGCACCACAAGAGATCTCCACGCTGTTTATTAACACCTAACGATCCCCTGAACGAAGCCGTTGCAAGCTCATTTGCATTCCAGTTATTTTTGTTTCGGTTTCCAAATGAACTCTGCATTATTGTTCTTTTTTATTGTATCTCTTTCTAAATGCATTATCACACTCATTATGCAAATGAGAAGCCTCAATTAAACCGTTAAAATTAAGCAGGAGAAACTGTGCGACTGATGCTGCTTCCTTTCAAAGCCGATACCAAAATCCTGTTGCCGTCAGAGGGATCAGGATTTGGACCAGAGGTTAAGTTCAAGCAGAACTCTTGCTTTAATTTTCTTGTATACGCAAGCTGAAGTACAGGATGTTATGCTGTTTTACACGTTGTACATGTAGGAAAACTGCAATGTTGTTGCTAATACCACAAGTACAAATTACACCTCTGTTTCCGTAAGTCTCCAAAGTATGTTCCTGGCTCTACGATTTTCTTTGTTTCTGAACCGTAAGAAAATTGAGTTACAGTCCTACTGCCAAATAAAGTAACACAAACTAAAGAGCAGAAGAGATAAAAGGTAATTCTGCTGAGTTTTAAAGAGCCAGTATTTCACCCTCTCTGCTCAACATTGCGTCGCTCCTGTTCTGTAAAAGTGGCTACGCCTTAAATTTCTAACCAAAGTCTTAAATCACAACCAGAAAGCAGAACAATTAGAGCTGAGCCCAACAGGACTCAAAGCCATAGAGCTCCCGGCCCCGTTTCCCACGGGCAAGAGCCCCGTGTTGCTGGGAAAGCATCTGTGTGTTCTCCCCTTCATCCCACGCACCAGCAGCAACCACCCACCCAAGACGGCAGCTCCATTTTCAGGGCTCCGTGCTGCACGTCACCTTCCTCTCACACCACCCTGCTGGTGGTTTGGTCACTTTGCAATTGCTCGGCTCACACCCATGTGGGATTCCTGGGGTGCATCGCTCTGGCACCCCTGCAGAACCTCCCCATCAACATGCCGTTACTGGTCCGACCCACGCACAGCTCCCAGCTGACACAGCCCTCGTGGTGTCACGTGCTGCACGATGCCTAGACTCGACACAAGTCTGCTAATAATTCAAATTTCTGACCCTGGCTCTCCAGAGGCTGAAGAAAATGAGACTCGAGCAAAGGGCCCTGAACAGGACAGTGTCAGGTCAACTAAATGAACAGGAAGAGAATAATTATTTCAGGCTGTAATGACTACATCTGATATTCCCAGCTACCTTGCATTGCCCCTGTCTATCTCAGTCTACTATATTTAGATCATTTTTCAACGTGCTTGGGTCTAGGTTAACCTCTTCGGTTTAAGAAATCTGTCCTCAGCGGAGCCTCTCCACAGAGCACCGGCGCAGGCAGAAGAGTTCGTGCAGGGAATGGATGTTTCCTGCATTACTGGTGTGACACAGGTCTGGAAGACCATCAGATCAGCAGAGACAACAGCTTGGTGGGGCCACTCAAGACTAACCAAGCGGGCAGAAGAGCAAAAAGCCGCCCCTGTGCTCACAGCCTCCCCATCAGGCAGGGGTGGCCCAGCAGCTCCAGCAGGTCCTCCAGCGAGCTCTGCTCCTCGAGCCACCGCACACCAAGTTTCAGAGACCCACCAGCTCGCCCTCTCCACCCCTCCGCAGGCAGCTCCTATTTAGCAAAGGTGAATATAATAGGTTAAAGAGCATTTCCAAGTACAGCCCAACGACTGAATATATACACAACGCTCAGCCTATGGACACGTTTAGTCAGACAAGTATCTCCACCTGCCTCCCCACACAGGAGCTGCCTCAGCTTTGCTTTCCTACTGCTCCAGAGAACTGTTTTACAGCCCCACCACCCTCCCCGCACGGTGACACAGCTGGTGCTTTGCATGGCTAAAGATGCCATTTACTGCTTAGAAGAAACAAATCGAACCCATCCTTCCCTTGGTACCATCGGTCCGTGCTGCTCTTCCCATGGAGCTCACTGTCCCTCCTCCAAGGACAGAGATGTCCTTGTTTAGGAGTTAGTCCTGTGTGTCACACTCTGACCTTAAAAGAGACTGTTGATTCTTAACTATTATTCTTTTTTCTAAGTAGAACAGCAGCACTCGGTGTGCTGCGGCTTTCCCCGTGCAAGGAGAGCTGCTCCCCCTCCACTCACCTCAAGAGTTCAATGTCATGGAACATGGAGCGTCCTCCTTGTTCTGCCATGCACAGCCGCTGTACAACAGGGCTCGGGGCCACCACTGGGGTTTTGATCATCTCCCACAATACAAATAATAAAACACTGAAATGCTAAAGCAGAGCCACGGAGCAGAAAGGTAAAACAAGGTTCAGCATAGATCACGAGACTTCTGATAAAATTAGAAGAGTCAGCAACATTATGCCAACATCCTGCTGCCTTTTAAATCCATATTACATTAATATTACATTTACATTCATATTATATTCATATAACTTCAAATTACATTTGAAGTGTCCTTCATTTTAGTGTCTGTGCCACCGCTCCATATCCATTAGGTTTGGGAAAGCAATACAGAAAAGAAAAAATACCCCCCTGTGTATTATTATGGCAAAAGAATACACTGCTTTAAAAGGAGATCAAACAAATAAAGGAAAATAAAAAAATATTCTTACTTCTTTAAGTTTTAAAGTCTTATGGTTCAGAAGACATTGCATAATTATGAAATGTCACCTCCCTCTCTACTGCAGGAATACTCATTACAGCTGCTTCTGAAATATGCCTCCAAGGATTTAATACCAGACGAGACATTAAAGTAATATATACTTGGCATTTATTTTGTTTGTGGCATTTTGGAAGAATTTGCCTTGTGATTATACACGGTAAATATTGCATGAAAGAATCCATCACGGTGCTGTTCCCGGCAACGCGCGCACACGACACAAGGAAGGCTAAGTGTCAGGTCAGAAGGAAAAGCCGTAACCACAAAACCAAGATCAACCCCGCCTAGCTCCTGCTGCAAAGAAGTTGTGTGGCGCCATGAGACGACTTCTGTCAAATGAAAAATGGTGCCAGCCTGACCTTTCACCGTATTTCGTTATATATCGACGTTACATAGGTCCCCCTTATTGGCTGCTCTTTTCCAGCAATTTCAATTCATTTCCCTTCCCTGTCTCTCGCACACACATACACACCCACGCAAGCGGTTGGGTTTCAACTTGCAACAAGTTCCCCAGACAGTATAGACCTGGGGAAAAAAAAACCTCATAAAAATGTCTGTGAAGGCAAAATTAGAAATGTCCAAAGTTGAATACATATGCAGGTATCTGGACACACTTAATAAAAAAGGACAATGGAGATTCTATGACAAATGCTAGCTAACTTCGAAGGAAACATGCAGAATAAAATTTATTTTCTAAAGCAGTGCAGGCATAAGTAGAAAAAGAGGTTTTCTCAAACCAAGCTAGTCACCCAGAAAAAAGCAAACGGGTAAGTAAAGAAGTGAGAGTTAGTACAGTACTCAGAAAGGAGATGCTTCATGACCTACAGTACGTTTGTGGTACAAATAAGAGACCTTGGACAACTGGAGTGCTCCAGTCTGCCTTTCTGTTTAATGTGCTGGTAACACTCTTGACCTTAATCACAATATTGGTATTTTTCTAAAAATCTCAACAGCTGTAATCTTTTTATATTAATCATTTCAGCTCTTACTGAAAAAAAGGTTTTAGACTACGTGATTGTGATTGCACTGTTTCCTAACCACTCAAAACAGAAGACACACAGCATCAACAAATTATTCATGATTTCTAAATTAATCTCAAAAGTTTCTAGGATGTGAGATATTTGTTTACATGCAACTTTATGACACCATCAAATTAAAGGCAGATTAAAGGGCAAATGATTTTTTCGATAAGAGGGTTGAACCTCCACAAAAAGCATCCTCAGCTTCTCAGTCTTCCAGTGACAGCTGGAAGGTGAAGCCTTTCTCCTTTTTCACATGTCCCCAGCAACCTCCATCTTTTTGGCATGTACGGATTCACCCTGGATCTACACACCTGGACTTGCACGCATCAGACCAAGAACAACAAAGAAATCGCACAAAAGCTTTGCAAGAGTTTGCTCTTGTGCTTCACTGGCACCAAACGGGGTCCCTGCCAGCTTCAGACGGCCTCCAGCAGCCCACTGCAATTAGCAGGAGAGCAGAGTAGCTGGCTCATGAGATGCAAGTGACCGCTTTATTATTCCAAATGACTTTAAATAAGAAGTCCTTAAAAGAGACAAGGATCTCAGCCCATATTCATGTCTGAAGAGTTATCGTGGTCTTTTCCCCATCCCTCTCTGAACTGGACCATACCTACTATTCCAGAAACAGATACCAACTGACAGAGACCAAATAGAATCACAGAATCGCCTATGTTGGAAGAGACCTTTGAGGTCATCAAACGCAACCATCAACCTAACACTGCCAAAATTACCACTAAACCATGTCCCTCAGCACCACGTCTGCCTGGATTTAAATACCTCCAGGGATGGCGATTCCACCACTTCCCTGGGCAGCCTCTTCCAATGCTTGACAACCCTTTCGGTTAAGAAACTTTTCCCAATATCCAATCTAAACCTCCCCTGGCGCAACTTGAGGCCATTTCCTCTTGTCCTATCACTTGTTACTTGGGAGAAGAGACCGACCCCCACCTGGCTACAACCTCCTTTCAGGGAGTTGTAGAGAGCGAGAAGGTCTCCCCTCAGCATCCTCTTCTCCAGGCTGAACCACCCCAGTTCCCTCAACCACTCCTCATATGCCATAGATCACAAGTTTTTAATGCTTGCCCAGCAGGAGGAACAATGAACAGCAGTGTAACGAGTTGTAAAGGGGGGGAATAAATCTGTCTGTTCCTAGAAACAGCATTATGGTTCCCCTAACTCAATAGATACTCTGCTGATAAGCTTTGTAGTGTCAAAATTAGGTCAGCCTGTGACAGTAGTGTTGGGAAGCAGCAGTGTGATTTAATTAGCTCGGTGCCTTCTCATGTTAGTGCTATCAATCAAGGAGGCTTCCTGAGCTCCGGAAACACAGTTTAAGTCACAGAGATATGGGCGAATATCAAGCAATGTGACAAAAATCAGTCCAATCAAAGAGGAAAAAAAGTTGACTTTGTCCTTCTCTTGCTAGTCTGGTGGGTAAGGCCAGAGGAGAGTACACGATAGATGCTACCATGTGCACAGAGTCAGAAGTAGGTAGGAAATACCTAGTACTGACACAGAGGGACCTTTTAAACGATGGACCTCTTCCTGCTGTCACTTGCTTAGCGGAAAGTAACACATGGCCATAATGCTATTTTAAAAATAAAAAATACTAAAAAATAAGGTATTTAAGTGTTTTAACCAAATGTAATAATTTCAAAAATTTCCACAAGATGACCCACGCTTGCTCAGAAGCACTTCGCATGATATGGATTGAACGAGGAATGTCCCAACTGATTTCCAACGGCCCTTACTAGAGCAAGCCCCTTGCCCAGGTCAGCATCTCCCAGCCTCTAGCCAAAGGCTTCCTGTATTAGGTACTTGGCATTGGCCTCAGCTGGGACTTGGAATGAAGAATGCAATCAATACCCTGAATACGTAATTAATAAAAACTAGTTGTATAACATTCATCATTCCCCACTTCCCCCAAAGAATACTACACTTAAAAAAAAAAGAAGCTGGTCCAATAATAAATTTATTAGTGGACTGAACATTACCTGACCTATAGTTGGAAAAGGACGTCACAAGTCCCACGTTATCTGCAGCAAAATACTCTAACCACTGCACTGATGAGAATTATTGCCATAGGGCAGGGCATTCATCACGGCAATACCACAGAGATTCCTGGTCACTTCGTTTGCAATTAGTAAAATTAAGAGCTGATATGAGTATGGGAAAACTTAATTCTCAGAGATGCAAACAAATCCACAATTACTTTAAATCTTTGCTTTCTAAAGCAATAAAGGGAGAACTGATGAGTAAAGCAGGAGTAAATGCTTCTGCTCTTGAACCTACAACTGCTCATACTGTGCCCGTCCCTTTCACCAGGGCCACATGGCTAACGCAGGAGGACATCACAGCCATAAGCCTATACAGTGACCATTTAGTGACCAAGCAGAGATCGGTCTGGAGAACACCCAGCTCTCCAGGGAGTCCTGTGCATACACAGGGATTTGTCCTGCATGGATCCTGCTGCAGGATTGGGATAAATATTTTCCTGGAGGAGGAGAAGCATTTTATTGGTGACAAATACATTCTACATTTTCCAGCAGAATCATTATGGGTCTCCTATTTCACACATATATAAAATTTTTAATTACATGTTAAGTGATGCTGCAAGTTCCACAAATCACGCAGATCTTCTCATCACTCAGATTAAAGGAAACAACTAGAGAACCTGAGGTCTGAAATTGTCCGGGGTTTAATTCTCTCGTCATTGTTTTCCAACAAGGTCTCGATCAAATCTCTCTGTGTGTAAAGTGGAACTTTTCTCTAGCAAATAACTGTGGCCAGAGATAATTACATTTGGGAGGAACTGTAACATTGAGGCTCTCCATGCCTGGCAGCAGCCCCAAAGCAGATGGTTTCCAGTCTAACTGGTGCTGTCTCAGCCTTCAGTTAATTACGGGAGCACCAATATAGAGCATCTGTTGCAAAAAGCTCTTTTAACATGAGTTTTCTGTGAAACTCTGAGAAGGAAACAGTTCCTAAAAAACAGGAGAACTTGGTTTCTAGCAAGGTCTAACCACTCAACAACTCATTACTTATTCTTTCTCAGTGTTTATTTGTCCTTAAATATTTATCCTTCTTTGTTTAGCATTACAAAGTAAAGTTGGTGAGCAAAGCTGCTCTCTTCATAAATGAACTGAAAAGACCCAAATGAGGCAGGGAAGACCCAAAGCAACCCTGCTGACATTTCAGTCTCTTCTCTGCTCAGCCTGCCAGGACAGCCACCGTGTCCAGCCAGGTGGGAGAGCCCAGCTTTGAAAGACTTCTGTACCATCCCAACCACCATACGTATTCCTGTACGTACGGGTTTAAGACAGGCTCCCTCTTCTATACATGGAATTAATTGATGTTGGCGCATTTTTATGTTCCTTAAGGATTTTTGTGGATTGTCCTGGAATATCAGAGGTATCATCACGCATCAGAGAAAACCCTTCTCCTGATGCACACGCATTTCTTGTACTAACTCTGTCTACCTCAGCTGAGCCATCAGAGAGACCTCACTGCAATACCATCTTTGCTGCCATTTCCGCAGGAGCAAAGGGCAGCCAATGCAACGGCCACTGCTGGGTCACGATCATGTGTCCCTGCCAAGGCAAAGAATTAAGAATCATTTCCTCTATGCTCTTGCAGGAATTTATCTCCTGACTTACCTCTTGCTCTTTCCTTCACCCATCATAAGGTCAGCTAATTCAATTCAAGGAGACAGACTGCTCTTCTCCATGCTGTAGGACTGCTAGCGTGCACACGCTCTGGTAAGATTTACAGATTTTGGCTGCCAAGTTACTCTCCCAAAAGAATTCCAAAGGCAACATGGATACCTCCACTTCAACGAGCGCTGCGCATGGGACATACTCACGGCAACAGTCTTGCTCTTGACCTAGGAAATAAAACCTGAATTGCCTGGAGTATCAGCACTGAGAAAACATCCCTCTGGTACAGGACTTCCAGGCAGGATTTCTGAGGAGGAGTGTCTTAGTTTTGTTTTTAAGCTGGGTCCTTGCTACAAGTAAAAAGAAAGTCACTGAGACACACTGCTTTGTAATTCTTGCTTCTACTTGACACCCGTAAACTGGCAATTAAAGCTTAGCACAGGAGTCACGTTTTCATATGCCACAGAAAACTCATATTCCACACTTTCTGTATTAAAATAGTGGCCCCTGCAATTGGTACTTCTAAATTTCCCAGCCTCTTATTCCAGCACGCTCAGAGAATGACACTGGCATGACTTCGTGCTTAGTTCACAACATGCCAGGTTGATCCATCCTTCGCGTACAACAAATATGGCACCTTTCCAGGATCGCACCGATTTGGAGGGGGGATTGTAAAGAGAAGCGTAGAGGGAAACCTTCCTACACTACATCTTTTTCCCTCAACTGCTCTTTGAGCAGTCTGCAACCCACAGATTGCAGGCAGTGGGTTCAATGAGTCTTCTAAAATAAGCAAAGAAATGATCTACAAGTGACGGGCTTAATTGAAGCAACACTTTGTTGTTCCTGGCATCACAAAACAGATGATGTTGCCAGACCTGTTTCAACAGAATTATAGTCTAGCAGTAAACATGTCTTACTTATTTGGCTGTTCGGAGCATACAGTAATATGTTGACTTTCCCCTACCTAAAATGATAGAAACACATGAAAATCAAACACATTAAAAATCACCTCTTCAAAATGAATCCGGAATTCTTAACCATTACTCCTGTTCACACACTTTGACAAAACATCTTTCAGAAATGCATTTTTAACTAAGAAAACTGTGGTAGCACAGTTCATGACAAACAGCACCAAGGAGATGGATTCACCCCTAAAGAAACGGCATGTATATGTAATGCTACAGAAATGAGCCACACGTCCCAACACCACTTGGCAAAGGTCATGTCCCTCTTAGAAACCTGAAGTTTCATTAAGCTGAGACTGCGATGCATCACAGACGCGGACAGAAGGGAATCAAGATCCCCAGCAGGAACTCTAGGCAGGCACCAGACCTTGCCCAGGACCAAGAATGTTCAGAGTAGACCAATTCTGGACCTTCTTCCCACGGTCCATGTAGTTTCCCCTGTCCCACTGTAACAACCGAAGCTTCATTTGCTGCTAGTGCAAGATGGTGGAGAATTAGCATGCCTCCACCTTCCATTCCCTCCGCAGCCAAGCATAGAGCGAATAAAGCAAGGTCCATTGAGATTCACCTTGATGTGCAGAGACACCTGGACCTATTAGTTTGATAGTGCCGCTATTACGCTACATCTTGCTCAAAGCCATGCTAAGGTCCACATCATGGCACGTCCATAATAGGGCACTTGCTGACAAACCAGTGGAGTGCAACCAAGCAGAACAAGGTTGGAGCTGGCATCCAGTATGAACATTAAAATGCCTTTCCCCAGGCCCATGCTTTAACATAACGCTAGGACATAGTAAACCAAAAATCACTGTCTGTTCCACAGACCTGTACGTACCTCCAGGATCCACAATGGGGTCAGCTGAGTTTAGGTGGAAAAGCTCCAAGCTCCAGCTTCCCTGGAGCTACCTAAGCCATTGGAGCCCATCCCATCCTGGTTTTCCATAATGACGCACAGCTTGGCAGTGTCAACACTTGGAAAAGCAATACCCAGCAATGCATGCCCAGCCAGGTCACCTCACCAGGAGGACCATATCTGATCTCCACCACCTGCAGATGGGCCACAGGCATCTCATTAGGGTAAGGATGGAAATATTTAAATGGTGCAGAGCACTGCTTAAACTCAAAGAAACTGGACCATGCTTGTAAGGGAGCTGCTGGACACCTGAACCACCAGCTGTGGGAGAAAAGATAGCCCAGAAGGGTTACCTAGAGGGAATCATAGAAACTTTTAGGTTGGAAAGACACTTAAGATCATCAAGTCCAACTACTAACCAAACACTACCAAGTCCACCACTAAACCATGTCCCTAAGCGCCACACCTACCCATCTTTTAAATACCCCCAGGGATGGTGACTCCAGCACTTCCCTGGGCAGCCTGTTCCAGTACCGAGCCCAATGCTGTCCCCAAAGAGCTTGAGCACTATTCCCAGAGCTCCTCCTTCCCTTGCTTGGGCAGGCACACAGCGTGGACAAGACTCTTGGCCCCACATGCCTTGCAGAGGCCAAAAAGTGGGTTAGCCTTGCCTCAGAGCGCTGCCACAATCGGACTTCAAACACACGCACAGCCCCTCTGCCTCCTCTGAAAGCCAGCTGCAACGTTTAACATCTCATCAGCTGAGGCAAAAGCAATAAAAATACAGTTTACGAGGGTGCCCCAAAGCACGAGGAAGGGCTGTAGGTGCTACAAAACCCACGAGACTGCCAGCAACGGGGATCGTGTTGTCCTGAAAAGAGCCTGTTCCTGCTTGGCTCTGCGACAAAAGTTTCACTAAATGCAGTACAGGCCTCAGAAACGGTCTCATTTTAGTTTGCTGACTGAAAAAAAGACAGCTTAATATGAAACAGGAATTTTAAAATACATAACCTTACATGAATGCAAATGAAAAAAAAAAATGCTGCTTTATAGCGTTAAGCAAGAATAAACAGCTTTTTAAACAGCAATTTGCATTTCTTGTGAGATAGCACAAATCTGTCCCAGTAAACAGCGACTATCAGGAAAACAAACCTCCTTTCAGGAAGAAAAATGATTTCTTGAATTAAAATTGTGTTTCCTGTACTTCAGTGTCTCACACCTAGTTTTCGCGTGTTTGTTTTGAAACACTGGGTGTAGGAGTAACTGCTGAATGACTGGGATATGTTCCATTATATAAAGCTAGAAACTTCTTACACCAGATTTTATATATTCCAGGCACTATCAAACCTTGTGTAATCCCTTTTAGCTTCAGTAGGAAAAGAGTGACACGGTTAAAAAACATACATACCTACCTACAAAAAGGCAACTTGGACAGCAGAAGCACCAAGAAAATTACTCATTTTTCTATTAGCTCCTGTACTCCAGGATTTTGATAGTTTTCCAGGCTCAGCCAGCGTGCACCGCCGGCCCTGGGTGTGCTGGTGGCCAGCAGCCCCCTGGGTGTGCTGGTGGCCAGCAGCTCCTCTGCTCGGCTTCCACAGGCTACAGCTAGTCACTAGCCAGCCCAGGGCTACGCAGGCTAAGCAGGATTAGCCAAGCATGTTCTTACAGCTTGTGACCTCTGTTAGCTCAGCCCTAAAAACCAAGAGGTAAAAAAAAATATTAAAAAAAAAAATAGTTATTTATGAGAACTGACTTGTTTGAAGCAACTGTCTGAATTAAATAATAAACCTTCAGTTTATTTGTGCAAGAGGTTATGAGGTTCTTGTGACTGAGCCCAATCCTCCCGGCTCCCTACAGGAGTAGAGCTCTCTTGATGCTCCAGGAGGAGAGAGGGATCAGGACTTTGGTAAAGTCCTATTGCTCGAGGAGAGCAGCAGCATCACACGCCACCCACCAGTACCAGCGGTCACCGAGAAGGAGCTCCCCAACACCCAAAGGTGGCAGGTCCAGGAGCTCACAGCGCAACCTGACCATCACCAATCCCTGTCAAACCCACCAGCTCTGAAAAATGGCCTGGGAGGGAATATCACAAATAGTATTTTCTATTATAGTAAGTCTTTTAAAACCGTGTTTCTTGTTGAGAGCTTGTCATCAGACAGAAAGTGCCCATTTCTACCTGATTAGTTTTTAAAAGGTCCTTTAACACTAGCAAAAAGACAGTGATAGCAGTGATTTTGTGATTCTGTACAAACTCTTTTTGCACATACAAAAGTAGCATATCCCTTGGGAAGAGGATCCAGACCAGTTGGGGAATTGCCATCCTTCAAGGTTGAAGCCTTGGTAGGCAACACCATGGCTGGCCTGACCTAGTGTTGGTGACAGTCCCACCTCACGTGGGAGGCTGGAGTGAAAATCCCCAAAGCCAATTCCAACCAACACATCCATGACTGCGATTCTCCTCCAGATCCTGAACTGTATCACCAACAACGACTGGGTTATTTTCATTTTCATTCTTAAAAGTGAACATAAACAAAGTAGAGATGTTTCCTTTCTCTTGCTGGTATAAGATTATACTAAGCAAAACCATGTATTTTTATAATCATAATAATTTCTGGGGGAGCTGCACACATAGAGGTTACCAGCCCCTGCTCCACTTTATGGACCGCCTGTATGCTTTTTTTGCTTGGAACTGATTCACTGTGCCACAGAGCTGCAGGAGCTGGGTCTGTCCAGGAGCAGGCTGATCTCAAGAGACTATAAGCACCAGCACTGATTTTACCTGGAGAGAACCAAAGCATAATCTCATTCTTGACCAACCTATTTTTCCAGCTTCCCTGGGAGAGGGGGAATACCGGGACAGAGTTTCCCCGAGGAAAAAATAAATAAAATAAAAAAACTGACAGCAGGATCAGGATTAAAATGCTTATTGAGGATACAGAATGGGGGCAGGTCAGAAAAAGTATGAGAATATGCATGAGGAGATGAGGAATTCAGGAGGTGAGCCACGTACTACAGTCCTCATCGGCTGAATAATCTCCAAAGACCATTCAAAATTAGTAACAGAACTGAGGAAGGAATAGTAGATGTGCAATGTCTTGTGTTTTTTCATGCCTGCCTTGTAGGGGCCATTGGCACGATTTTTTTCAGGAAGAGCTTATACAGCCTTTGTCTTCTGACCTTCCTTGGAAAACAGGCTCAAAGTGAGACCTCCGCACAAGGCTTGAGTTGAGGGAAAAGCACGTCTAGCCTAGAGCGGCTCTACAGAGAGTCAGCATCAGTCTGGGGAGACCAAGTCAACTGTCCAGATGCCTCCACTTGGTCAAGGGACAGCGTAGCGACTGTCAGGACACACAAAGCCCAGCATTCCACCGCCCAACCACTTCAGCTACAAACATGCTGAATCAGTTCAACCATGCAGTGACAACCACATCTGGCCTTTAAAGAGTTGGCAACACCCATTTCAATCGCTTTGCAATGGACAAGCTGATTTGCCTTAAACACACTCGATTCCTCCAGGCGCTGGCATGGGGAGCAGAAGTGGGGGCTCTGCCAGCCCAAAGCCTTTTCCTCCTGTGAAGGAAATGTGGAGCACCGAGCTGTGACTGCTTGGGAGCCCTTCCAGGCAGCCCAAGGAAAATCCTGCCTGCTCACAGAATAAATCAACACGTTCCCAAATTTTGGCCAAAGCATGCCATGAAGCCAGATAAGCAGAAGCAAGAAAATGTCTGTTTTCCTTCCTTTTAGTAGATCACAGGCTGTGCTGGTACAGAAAAGAGCTGCAGAGGAGCACTTAGAATGGAGGGGACAGAGGTCCTCAAATGATGTTCGATGCTCTCATGATTTTCGGTGCCAGCTGCCCACACACGACTGACAGCAGCACAGACCCACCACCCAGCCTGCTTGGAATTGCTACCAGGAATTAAGGAGGAGATGTTTAAATTTGCCCAATTTCAGTGGCTCATCCTCGAGGGAGAGGCTCTGTATGGGCCAAGCTCTCACTGAAGTTCTCCTGACATCAGGGAATTCGTAACAACTCTCTCAGTCAATCCCTGCCCTCTCACCTTTGTGATTCATTGATGTCTACTAGGAGGTAAGCTCACATTGGAACCTTTCTCCTGGAAGAAGTACTGTTAGAACATTCCTTTGTGTTCAACCATTTGTTTCCACAAGACCTTGCAACTGAGCAGTCTTTGAGGCTCCTCCACCAAGTGTGCTTCAAACTGACCCAACCCTTTCGACATTAATTGGGACTGGGGTTGACAGACAAGTCAGCAGAAACAGAAATCACCTCCCCATAGATCTCATTTCCTCAGGAAGCCCAACTAATAGCTCCGTATTGATACACCATTGAATATACAACTTGCCTTCAGAGTTAAGTTAGCTATCAGCACTTCCGTGATTTATTTGAACGAGCATCAATGAATGATCAGCAAATCAATAAAAATTAATGATGAAAATTATTAAACTCCCACCTTGGCACTCAGGCAACATTAGGTTGTGTATTATTGTTTATATGATTTACCAGTCCCTTTTCAGTGACTGATGACATCTCCAATTTTATTAACAGAGTGCAATTAGCCATTAAGTTTCATTACAGAGTCGCTCCTTTTGTGCAAAATTTGCGTAAGCCTGTTAAAGCGTTTAGAGCGGGAAACGCATCTCATTTCTCCTAGCCAAAATCAATCACTGCTGCCCAGCGTTCCAGTACGCTGTGCGACCCTCGAGTTCGGCAGCAGCACGCGCTCCAGTGGTGCCACATCTGTTCCCTGTTCGAGTCAACCAGCGGTGACTTCCCGGGGGCTGGGACCTGCGGGTAGGAGCCCCCCAGCCATCGATAGGCCATTTGGGCATTTGGAGATGAACGCAAGCAAACGGTTATCAAGCCGAAGAGCTCTGCTCTGCTTTAGTCACCGCGTGATAAGCACGGCATCGGGGCTCAGGCTTCGAGAATAGAAGCAGGGAGATAAGTTAAGGGAAGAGATGAGTATACTCCGTGCAGCTTCTCTACTGTCAATAATACCCTCCAGCACGCTGGATATGTGGCTTCCCTGTATGTAACACACTTAAACACAATCTCTCTCTCAATTTCTTCAACCTTATATTCTGCTGCGAAACCTTACTGGAGACCTCAGCACCGCAAAGGCAAGAAGATGCCTGGAGCGCGTGCCAGGCAGCCACGCTGACCTGCTGATCTAACCCGTAGCGCAGGGCTGTGACTGCGACCCCGGCTTGCATTGTGCTCCTCCACGCACAAAAGCTACTGACCCGCTGCTTGATGCAGGAGTCGGTGTCACCAAAGACCTCAGCCCTAGAATGAATTCAGTTCCTTGCAAAAGGCATTTGGGGAAAAAAAAGGTCTTATAAAAATTACTAGAAAGAGCTTTTTTTTTTTTAACTCTCTGTTATTTAATAAAACACCATGACAAAGTCAAACACTTCCACCACTGTAAACTCTTGACATTTGTCTTTGCCCATTCCCAGGCTTAAAGAACAAAGCCAAAAGTTTAAAAGCTCCTTTTATAGCTGAGCTCCGCTAAGCGGCACAAGGCAAAGCCATATTACTTATGAACAGAAGGAAGCCAACATCAGCCATCGCTGCAGAATTAATTTGCAAATCCTGCAAGCAGTCTGCTCTCCATTATAATTTCAATTCAGATCAAAAAAAGACAACCTTCTTTTAGTTCCTATCATCTGGTTGTCTACCATAGGACCGGCTGTCCGATAGCTGCAGCCCAAGCAGCGATAGATCCTGTAAAGGGTGAGGCAGAGTTACTATCCACGCCTTCCAGGTGTGGGTTTCTTAAGAAAAAAGAGATATATATCTGCTAGGCATGTTCAGCCAGTTAGTGTGCCGTCCCGTTTAGTCTGTTTTCAAATCTTTGCCGTGGCTCTGACAACAAGTTCAGATGCAGAACGCATGAAAACAAAGGGAGATGCAGGACCTGGGTCACCGAAGGGTTTCTGAGGACAGGCTAACCCAGAGACAGAACACACCATTCAAGAGCCCACAGCCAGAAGCCACTCCATGTGCTCAGCTCCTAACGAGGAGCGAAGGCAGAGGATGAAGGCAAGAAGGAGGATTCTCCTGGAATCTCATCTGGCTGCCTGTGGACCACCCCAGGAGCTCAGCTCTTCCCCGTTGCTTCCCCGGCCCAGTCACTGGGGCTTGGTTGGGTAAGATCACAAACTTCCCTTGTCCCTCTGCTTGGGAGCAAATACACTCAACATCACGGAAAAAAAGAAAAGGAATGGCAGAGGGAAAAAGAAACCGAAACAACAACTTTCTAAAATTTTCTTTCTTCATCAAAAGAGAAGATTTGAATTGACTTCTAAATCCAAAACATGTGATTAACCTTACCCTTTGCCAGATTACCGATATTTTTTTTTTTTCCCTTCAGGAATTCCATAAAAATGTTTTTTGCTTTTCAATTGGAACTTCAAACATTTACAACAGATGAGTAATGAGAAAGTAGCCTCTCCCTGCCTGAATTTTTGTGTAGACATTGAGGCACAGAGATACAGCGACAGAGCGAGCGCCCTCTGAGGATGCCAGCACGGCAATAGCCATAGGGGAAATGCAGAAGACCCTTTCAGATCTCAATCCCGATGGCTGGTCTTTCCATCAAAATACAGAAGACATCCTTTTATATTTTGATATCAACACAGATATTGTCAACGTAAAATAATCTCTAGAGTCAAGTACCAGTTGGTATTTCCATGTAAAACTTCCCAACGGCAACAGATTCTGGTGATAGTCAAGGTACTTCCAATCACATTTCTCTCCTTACATCTATCACAATCTGTATTTTCATGTGAACAAGGCCTTGCTTTGAAAAGTTTAACAGTTCTTTTCGCATATTTCCCCAGGCAAAGCAATAAACTTCTGGCTGCAAAACTGACTTCAGTGCACAGGTGATGGAAGAACTTCACACAAGAAGTAGGAAGCCACAGCAGATGAATTCTTGAGGGCTGAGCTTTGGGGACCGTATCCTCAGCTGGAGTAATTCAGCAGCATCTAAGCAACTTCACTAGCAGTACTTTGATTTCCAGCAGCTGACAATCTTGCCCTTACACTGTTTCAGTGATCTCAGAAAACAAAATGCTTAAGAAATAAGAGATGAAAACGGAAAAAAGTGTAAGCAGATGTCTTCAAAACTATTAGCTTATTTGCTCTTTAAATGCGTTCCTAATTGGTGTATCATAAGAAGTTCTCAACACATTTCTCAGCACAGCAAACTCTGTCGGATTATATGGACTCCTGGAATTTGAAATTAATTGGAAGAGCTAAAGATAGCACTCAATAATGAAAATACCCACATACACTTTAAAATGTTTGGAATAAAAATAATGATTGCATAAATTCTTCTTCCAACCTCAAAAAATAAGAATATGGCTACCTAATACCCTCCTCATTATCTAGGTCCTCATAAATCACAAAACTGTTTCACAATTTTATATCTTAAATTATAGGCGATTCCATAACTGTTTAATAGTAAGAACAAGATCCAAAAGGCTTAACATCTCACCACACGTACACAGGAGCACCCAGTTGACACAGAGGCCGATGTAGGCGCAGAAATCTTTAAGCTATTGCTCAAGGAACATTGAAGGCTTTGATCGAAAGATATTAAACTCCAGTGAAAAATAACATATCAAAGGCTGCCCTAATTCTCCCCTGTGTGAGCTGCTAGCATGGTGGCACAGCGGGGCACATCCCAGGCCCCCTGCGCTTGAGCTGTGGCACCAGGGCTGCCCTGGCTGGGCCAAGGTGGCCACCTGAATACAGACCCTCTGGGCTGGGTGGCTCCTTGCATGAAAGAAGCCACAAAAAGGAGAATAGCACCATGAAAGGGGGGTTTTCTGGGTTTTGTTTCCCTCTGGAGCAACACCAAGCATCTCTCTGAGGATGAAAGGGCCAGGATAGCTTGTAGGTGCAGAGTGTGGGGATGGTCTTCAGTAAAATGGGGACTTCCATACCCTGACTCTTCTTCGGGAGCCAAGCCATTCTTGCACTGCAAGTCTGCACGCCTCCACTCAACACCCAAGAAAACCTAGGAAAACAAGATGTTTTCCTCCATTCTTCTGCTAGAACTTGGCAAAACCAGACCTCTGTACTGACTGTGCAGCTCTAAATCCTAAATATTCAGCAGATGGTTCTTCATTAACTCAACCCAAAATGGAAATGAACCAGCAGGAAAGGAAAAAGTAGCAGGTTGCTCTGTCTGCGGGATTAAAGCGCACTGCCCACACGCGCGTTTGTCCACCCCGACGGGCTTCACGCCACCCCGTGTCACACACCGATGGAGGCTCAACAGTGCTGGCCTGGGCTAAGGGGAGCAGACCAACACGAACAAACTGTGCTCCTTTCCAACGTAAAACCAATTTGGAACTTGCTGATGTAAGTAGAGAAGATGAAAATGTTCTTCTGATGAAGAGGGTAAGACCCAAAAAAAAAAAAAAAAAGCCTTTTTGGGTTGATTTACATGAAATTTGAACTGAAAATATTCAGTTATATCAATATTTAATTTAGCAAAATTTTCCACCAACATTAACAGCAAAAATCAACCCACCTATATTTTCCTTTTCTTAAGGAAAAGTTCCCCTGGCCATTTTATTTGTACAAAGACAGCAGGGGATGAAGGAATAGTTTAGAATTACTGTAAGGGTCAGACAATATAATATAAGCTATTTTAAATTGCCTAGTAATAAAGGACTTGCTCTTTTGTGATTTACAATAGGAATAAATGCCAATGGAGTAAAACTGGCATAAACAGGAAGAAAATACAGCCTTGTATGTGTAGTTTAACCATCAGGATAAATTATCCTTTTACCTGCACAAGTGCATTTTCATCAGATTTCAGTAAAGTCTCAGCTTATAGCAACAGGATTAGGACACTCAGCTTTCTCCGCCTCCTACGACCCCTCTTTGGTCCCCCACAGGTTGATTTGGATTATGACTTGCACAGCAAACTAATACTTTTTGCTGGTATTCAGCTGAGACTTGATAGACCAGATCCTTGGCTCCTGGCTTTCGCTAAAGGATGTTCCAGGGTCCTGACTGGGACATGCCACCTGAGAAGCGCACAAAGATCCTCATATCCTATGACGACAGGCTGGGAGAGTTGGAATTGTTCAGCCTGGAGAAGAAAAGGCTCCAGGGAGACCTGAGAGCCCCTTCCAGTCCCTAAAGGGGCTCCAGGAAAGCTGGGGAGGGACTCTGGATCAGCCAGAGGACAAGGGGGAACGGTTTTAAACTGGAAGAGAGAAGATTTAGATGAGATCTCAGGAAGAAATTCTTGACTGTGAGGGTGGTGAGACACTGGCCCAGGTTGCCCAGAGAAGCTGTGGCTGCCCCATCCCTGGAGGTGTCCAAGGCCAGGTTGGACGGGGCTTGGAGCAACCTGGTCTAGTGGGAGGTGTCCCTGCCCATGGCAGGGGGGTTGGGAATAGATGATCTTTAAGGTCCATTCCAACCTAAACCGTTCTATGATATCTCCCTCCTGAGCCCTCCTTTCCCTACCTGCTCCTGCAGAAATCCCTGCCACCCCCTGTCCCACGGAGCATTCAGAGGATGCAGATACCCCCATTTCCACTCAACACTACCCCACAGCAGCCCAGGGGTCCTTGGCAAGAGGTGGCTGCAAAATTCTGCAGTGACTAGAAGACAGCAGGAACTTGAAACTGAAGCCACCAAGAGCAGAGCAGATGATGGATGATGCTACAGCATGGTCTTGCTCTGCATCACAGCCTGAGGTCAGTTGGGAACTGCTCACTTGCCATGTATTGAGAGAGGGAGAGAGGAGAGAGGGTGGAAAATTATCTAAAAACCTGCCCAAACTGCAATAGAAAAATGCTTTGCTTCCAGTCTGTGACTTCTGGTTCACAGCTTTTATAGAACTTCTGTAAAAGTCTGGAAAAATGTTCCACGTTCTAGCAAGACTATGAAGCAGGTGGAAGGAAAGAGGTGAGGGAAGAGGCGGTGACTTATAACCTGCATCAAGCACCTGTGTAGCTACAACCATGCTTAAACAGCTTATCTGAAATCAATTCTGAATCAATTAAACTAAACCAAATGAAGTTATTCTTAAACTGAAAGAAAAATTGTCCAGACTGACATCTGCTGTTTAAGAAAGCAACTCAAATTCAAAAAGATGTACTTCTGACGCAGAAACTTTCTACATCACATAATACTGTTGCATAAGCGATATTTCCAAGCACAAACAAGCAATTCCCAGGACGCTTAGACGATGAAACCATCCAAAAACCGAGGGGCTGATGGAGCTAGCTCTGTGGGCTCCACATGAGCCTAAGCCTGGGGCTGCTGTTGGGCCAGATCCGGGTCTGCTCCGTGCTGGCTGGATGGCAGAACGGACATGATGCAATGCCTCCAAACTGGCCAGAGAACCTGGAAATACAGCTGCAGCTCATTTGACAACAGCTTCTGCTTGCCAGCCAAAGCACTGAAGACAACCAGTAGCCATCTCTCTGAAAGAATACTCTTTTCCATGGACTTTCACCTGAGGCATCTCGTCCAGGGCTTTCTATATTAAAAGGCAGTATTGATTTTCTAGGCAACACTGAACAAGTTAATATGATGAACAAATGTGATCCCAACATGTGTTTGCCTGTGTTTCTTCCCAAAAGGAAAACCTGCCTGACATTTACAATAAAGATGCCATTCAAAAAGCTCTCAGAAAAGAGATCATCATCCATTGAACGGTCAATCCTCAGGCATCCTGTGCTGGTGAGGGGAGGCAGGGAGGATGTCTCAGCACAGTACAGAGGACACTTGCCCATAACAGGACAGCCTTGCTGCCTGGCGTGGTCAGCTACCTGCCAGGAAGCATCCACAACACATGGAGCATCTCATCCGACTTCCATCACCAGCAACACAAAGCCTTCTGGGCCCTGGGCTGGCCACTGAAGAGCCCACCAGCCACCAGCTATGGTGGTGAATGCTCACCCGCCACCCAACAGGGTCCTTTCCATCTACCTGTGGCCATGTCCCACATGTCACAAGGACCTACACAAAGCTGGATGAGGACACGGTGCCTCCAGCCTCACAGTGAGGTGAACAAGCAGATTCATGAGCAAGTTGGGGCTTGTTGACCACTCCAAGCTGTGGGTCTTTTCCATGGTGCTGGCTGTCAGCCTGGCCCTGCTGAGGAAGGGGAGGACAGAGTTCCCAACTGAAGTATGGACGGTGTACCTAAACCTCACTATGCCCACCTGCATGAGTACAAGATAAAGCTCCATCCCAAGGAGCACCTCAGCAGCAGGAGGACACATGCCCTCCCCAAAGGGTGCTCTACCCTCTCCCTACCCAACATGCCTGCCCATGCACACAGAAGGTGAGGGACTTGAGAAAATGCTCAGCAGAGAGATAAGTCTTTCCATCCTTCCAGCGGCTACAGGATCAAAGCTTTGCAGAAGAGAGAAGCCACATTTACATGGGTTTCTTCAGGGTTTTGTGGGTTATTTTTCCCCAATCATCACAATGTTTTCAGGGCTGGAACCTGCTCTTATGGGAAAGTGCATCATGACTTCAGCCAGAACAGGACACAGATTTTCACAGCACAATTTAGTTCCCAGGCTACACAAATGTGTGAACATGGTGTCAACCTACTGCCTGTTCTTACGCTGTGATGTTCTCCCACTCCTGCCTTTCCTCTTTCTATTTCTCTGCGTGATTGAGGCCAAAGAACAATTTACAGTACATGACATAAGACACAAGCATAGAGTCCTTCAGGACTAGAATCACAAATATTAGGTGTTAATACAGAAAACCCTTGAGATGCTCAAATCCAGTGTTTCTGTTGATATTTATTGACAGCAGAAATCCATACTTTCTCTTTTTGTTAAAATAACTAAGCATGTATTCGAGCCCAATTCTCTTTCCTACAGCACTTCACCACTGGTTTACGTCCTCTCATCCCTCGCCCTGCAACGCCGCTGTGTGGAGCCTGCTCTCTGGCTGACCCTGTTTTCCAATGCCTCCGGCTCCTCACCTTCACAACTCATCCAGGCATACGGTTTCGTGCTTCCCAGCAGTATTTCAGCCACTGTAACTGCTACTGAATGTCAGGTGTTGAAGGTTTCTCTTCTGACAACCTTAATAAGACAAGAGCTATTTATGAACCAATTCTGCATATCTGGAACCTGCTTGTGCCCCATTGTCCCTGCCAGCTCTGACACCTGAATGTTTACAGTCACTGTTGAAATCTACTGAACTCATCTCCTCAAAAACAGAGCTCCAAAAATCTGAACAGTAAAAGTGCCAACAAATACATATTTTATAAGATGACGCACTAAGATGTACATCTTTATGTAGGCAAGATCAGTCTAGAAGGATTTCTGCCCAGATATTTTGGCATGGGCTGAAGCCAAATGGCACAAAATCCCTTTGAACTGCGTAACTTTAGACCATTACTGTCTTTGAGGATGAGTTAAGCAAGCTTTCAAGAGAGCTACTTTTTGCATCCACGCGATAACTGCCATCTGGCTGTCACCTACGATCTCCACCAGCTTTGACTACAGCCAGAGTCAATGGCAGAATTTCCCATTCCGTATCACCAGCCCTCTCAGCTCGGCAAGCCAAAGCACCCACACAGCCCAGAGCCACGAGGCACGTGTCTTAGCTGAAGACACCACGCTTGTGCTAAGGGTAGTTCTGTGTGTGGCTCCTCAGAGGTCCTACAGATCCCCGATGACTGCACATGGGCCAAGCAGCTGGGCCCCATATCACACATGCCATGCCACGTTCTGCGCCACAAGGACTTTGACCCAGTGGCTCACGCTTCCTTTCCTCCTTTCAACGTGGCACCAATACTTGAGTGCTTGCCCGTCTTCAAATGACTGCGGCCCAACGAATATTTACTAAAATAGGATAAACCAGAAGCCCCAGTGTCACTTGCTTATTCTGCATCGCTTTGGACATGAAAAAGGAAAGCCAAAAGCATGGTTTGATATCAGAATAATGGCAAAATAATGCAGACATGCATATCAATAAATATTTAAATTCTTTAGAAAGTTAAGAGACAAGCCTTGAACTGGATTGCCTGCTCCACACTCATGTTACATGGACTGGGAGCCTCACACCTTATGCTGAAATGCTCATTACATAAAGTTGCAAGGAAAATAATTAGTAGTCGTTGGTAATGTTACAGCTCATTAGGAATATAAACCCACCAGCCGCTCTGTGTGCTCATTATTTAAGCATTCATAATACAACCATTATCAAGACACAGACTGGGCAGGAGTGAGCTTTGACCAGACTCAGCACAGCAGGTCAGAAGTTCCTGTGAACTTGACCATGAACGCACGGAAAAGCAAGTTTTGAATAAGTGGATGAGGATGCTTAGAGCAACTCTGTTCGGTCAGGATACAGGAACAGAGCGCAGGCGAGAGCTGCAAATGTGAATGACTGAAATCATCTACTTCAAATGCTGAACACCCTGCATGCTCAAGGAGAAATGAATTACCAAAATTAATCTGCAAATAATTTCAAATAAACAAACTTGTGATGACCGAAAGCTGTTTACACACAATTAGCAATCAGAAAAAAAGAAGAGCAAGCAGAACAGCTCTCATTAACTTCAATAGGCTCTAGATCAGGCCCTGTGAAAGAGTTGGTTATTACAAAGTTAACTGAAAGAGTTATTCACCCAACTGATGCTTTTAGACAACACACTGGTAACCCTCCCTCAGCGATCATTAGAAGCGTGGGCGTTACAACGGGACCTCACAGAGCCTCCAACAGCTTCGTCAGCCCCTCTTCTCGCCCCATCGCCCCTCACTGCCGTGCCCTGCCTCCATCCCTCCAAGCACTTTCCATCCACGAGGCAGCACTCACCACGCTCAACTCTACCCAGCCTCACCAGGGAGGCTCCACCAGCCACAGCTTCGGGTACTCCAGTCAAACCAGGAGTTGTACTATATCTGCTGAGGTTTTCATCCATTACTTAGGGTAATTTCAGGGGAAAAAAAAAAAAAAGCAATCAACTTTGTATGAAAGAGTGTAAGAATAATAAATGGAGCCTTTAGTCTTTTCTGTTAAAGCTGTCGCAAACAAAGTGTGCTCCTTAGTCAAATCACCTGCCATCAAGACAAAAAGTGACATCTCTGAATGAGAGCTCAGTTGGAGTTTATTAGCCAATAACAGCTAAAATGAGGCTAAGGAATACAAATCTAACTGAGCTTTCTTCCTCTTAATTTACTTTGTCAGAAGACAATCAAAGTGAGAAAAAGGAGGTGCACAGCTTTCAACCAGCCTCGCTCTCCTGAAGACACCAACATGAGCTCCTTTATTGACCGGCGGGTGGGGACCTGTGTGCAGAAGCCATCCTTTGCTAACCCAGGAGATGTCATCCCTACTTCAAGCCAGCTTTGAGAGAAGCCCACCAACAAAACAACAGGCAAAATTTGTTTTTTCAGAGAAACACATTACCCCCAACATGAAGATAAATGTTGGGATTCTTCCAAGACAAAAAGATGACACGTAATCAAAGGTTATATAATGTTGCTTAACATCAGGAAATTTCTTTTTAAGCAAATCTTGACTCAAAAATACTTTTTTCCCCCCAAATCAGTAACTTTTTGTTCACTAAAGAACAGAATGGGTTTGCAAGGGGTAAGCTCATCTTATCAAAATTTCAAAGTCAAATATTATTATTAATTGCCCATGTGCTGCAGAAACTGGCAGGGGGTGGAGGAAGGTGCCATCAAACCGTGCAGAATTACTGTGGTGTTTGTGGGAATCCAGTTGCTCAAAGATGGCACAAGGTGCTGCATGCTTCGAAACACTATCACATACGCAGTTATTTGATTCCCCTCCTCCCAGGGGAGATAGATTTCCTTATGCAATATTCAGACCACCGCCCCCAGTCAGTAATACCCTATCCTGTTGGTTTCTGCAACACATTTTCTGAAACATGTTCCACTTTGGTTCAATTTATTTTAGGTCTGGTTGCCTGGTTTCAATAATCCTAAAGCTAACACAAGTGTCATGAGATATCGATGCAGAGAGGGACTTTAATCCAATCGCTGTGAATTTTTTGGTCCCTTTACCGATGTAGCGTCTCACTTAGACGTCTCCATTGTTTGCAGAAAGTACAACCGTAGAAAAACCACAGTCTCTATCAGAGGTCAACAAGGACGTGTGCTCGCCCTTCCCTTCAGGATAAACACCCTGGAATCCAGAATGACCTATATAAGACAGGTCCTAAATAAGCATATTATGATAAACCAAAATGAGACAGTAACGGTGTAAGCAGCAGACCCCCCTGCCGCTGACAAACAGTTGTCACCTTGGCCCAAATGTGATGTCTTCAGTTGGACGCTCGAGAAAAGGGACAGCCCACCTTAAAAGAAAAGACTGACTACTTTAGCTTGTTGAGCTACCAAAGCAAGAGTCAAGCAGGGATATGATTTCTGCCTACAAATCTGTGCAGGAGATGCGTACCGAAAGGAATTCCCTCTACTGTCTACGAACAAACTATAACCAATTCGTTGGAAATTACCTTCGGATGTAAATGGCAAGGTTTCTACTCATCATAGAAAGTCCTGCAATATTGTGGCAATAATGGTAACAGGCACAAGAGAGACGATAACAACCTTCAGGCTGAAGTTTGATCAGTTTATGAAATTAATTATATGAGAGAGCTGCCTGCAAGAACAAGTCACACAATTTGGTATCTCAGATGAACTGTTGCAGTCCTGTGTTTCTCCTCGAGTTACATATTATTGACCACAGTGTGTCCTGCAAAGCAGCTTTCCAGGCTGCTCCTTCCTCCCTAGCGCATACACAAAGACCTGCCAGGGACTGACAGTCTTCCTGAAGGATTCATTCTCCCACCTGGCACCGACTCCAGTGCCTGGCTCACACTTCGCTGGAGTCTCTCCCATCGTGCCTCCAGGTTACCCTAAATCAGATTTTCCGTTGTTGCTCTAATGGTCTTATTATCCAGCATGGCAAGTTGAAATGTATTTTGTCGCCCTTCCAAAGGTAATTCGTATTCAACAGCAAAATTTACATCTCTTTAAAGAAGTAGAGGAAGAAAAGGAAAAAAACATCTAAACCGGCTGATTACATTCAGTTGGCAGGACAGAAGAGAAACGCTGTTTTGACTTTTATAAACTGTCATTCCTGTTTTCTTTTTCCTTCCTCATACATAAAACTTTTATATTCAAAGCGCAACTTTCACTCCAAGACCAAATCTGTACCCTGCCGTGCAACTACTTAACAGAGTTTAATCCCACTTCTCAACATAATCCAAACAAAACACGCCCATGTCCATCTAGAAACTTTGGAGATAATTTATCCCGGTGATCCTTCATGAAAAAAGATGAGAATGTTCCCAATATATTACTGAAACGTAAATACAAATTAATCACCGAGATGTTTGTTTGTATGCTTAAGCATATCACATACAACTAATTTATCTTTAAGAATTACTGAGCCAGGCTCTCTCAGCACAAATCAGCAGTAATTCCATTGACTTACAGTCTACTCGCTGTGTGGTGTGAGGCTACTTTGTCCTTACACATTGGTGTAAGACACAATATTTCTTTTACTATAGAGGTACATAATCCAGATTTGAGGTTGCAGTATCAATTTTTAATGTATCGCTTTACTATTCACAGGGTAATAACTTGTAATATTTAGTCATTTCTAGCATTACTAATTCTTGTGGTGTTTTTGTGATTTATTAGATGAATATATTTTTTTATGCGTGTCTTATCATGTAGCATCAAATTAATGGAAGAAAAACCTACTGAGGGCATCCTATTACAGCCCAAGGTGCCACCCTGACTTGGGGAGGCTCAGCAGTGAAGGTTTCTAGGAGCTGGCAGATGACAGCCAGCGAGCATCCCCGCCTGTCCTGCTTTGTGCATTCCCACCGCATCCATCTCCTCCTTTTCTGTGACAGTCCCCGGTCAGGTCAGTGGCTGACAAGTAAATCTGTTATCCCATGGCCCGCAAAGTCTCTGGACCAAGGGTCTCACCAAGGCACCCAGCAC
The DNA here is from genome assembly GCA_008921705.1 of Burhinus oedicnemus. Lineage (NCBI taxonomy): Eukaryota > Metazoa > Chordata > Aves > Charadriiformes > Burhinidae > Burhinus > Burhinus oedicnemus. Next base: position 21,998 of record VFFE01006447.1, on the reverse strand, counting down.
GGGCTCCGCGCTCTCCATACTGCAGCAGGAGACCTCGCCGTGCTCTACCAGGGGCTGTTGGCTACTTGCTGCGTTGGTGGCCCACCACCGCACCAGGGTCTGGGATCACATCATGGAGGGAAAATTTACGATTAACGGATGGAATTAATTTGTTTGTAGCATCTGGAGGATGAGTCAGACAGTAACAATTAATACTTCCAATGGATAAAATATACATACATACAATAATGCAGTCCCAAAGATCAGACTCCTGCCTGACACAAGCCTCAGCATAAGACTCCCCTGTGCCAGCTTCTGCCCAGCGGCATGCGGAAACGCTCTGCTAGGAGCATATCCAGACACCGCTGAGTTCCTAGCCCACCGGGATCCAACCTCCATTTACTCTTCAGCCTGCTAGGGACAACTGCCAGCATAAATTTAGAAAAAGCTGCAAATTCCTTCTCCGTGGACTTGCTGCGTTGCTCTGCCACCAATTCCAGCCTCAGAAGGGGGCACTGCTCCCATTTAAATAGCGTTGCACTGAAAAGGTGCCACTCCTAATGGGATTATCCATTTCGGCCCATTTCAAGTAACGAGGAGTAATTATAAAATACTATTGACAACTGAGCAACTTCCAGAGCATGAGCTTGGCATAAGAACATTTCTCAGGCCAAACAGTTTAAATTAAACGTGACCGAAAAGCTGACTATTTTGCTTATTTTTAAACAGTTCCCCCAACATCTGCCCAGGTATTCAAATACCTGAGGTTTATCAGAGACAGCCTGGTTTTGCTTTTTCCACATAAGATTTGGATGAAGCGTGTGCATGTTAACCATTTGGGTTTTGAAGTCAATGGGAGAGTGTCTGATCTAATTAAGCTATGGATCTGATTTCTTTTTGGTTTGGGTTTCTATTGTGTTTTTTCTTTTTTATTTTCTTTTTTTTTTTCCTGTTTTAAAGCATTTCCAGCTTCTTGAACTCTTCTTGTAAACATGCAAACAGCTCTTCCACGCTGTTCCAGACCTGTGGGTGACTGATCCTTTCAAGCAGTATTCGTAAGTATTCCTCACCCTTTTCCTCAACAGCCATTGAAAACAATTTTTGCTCTCCAATATAGTACAATACGTGTTTCCTCATTTCTAGAGTTGAAAATTTGCGGTGCCAGAGCAATTGCATTGGTCTGCAGGGCCGGGACAGCACGCAGGCAGCAGGATGCAAGGCTTTCGCTGCTCTCCATGGCCATCCAGGCAACAAGCTCCTGCCAAAGCCACCACTGCTGCTCCCTCCCCCTTGCCAAGACCATCCCACTCCATCCCAGGTACCTTGGCGCTCACGCTGGCACCCCGACACTGCCCGCTGTGACACATCCCTGCAGGGTGGCAAGTTTCCTGGCCCCCGAAACAGCCGCCTCGTAATAATGCATCAGAAGAGCTTAGTGTTATTGTAGGTACAGACAGGCAGCTCCAGACAAATGGACTTTTTCCAGTTCCCATGAACTAAAGCAGCAATTAGTATCTTTTTTATGACGATGTTTGCTTGATGCCCATTTCTGGTGTTCACTAGGGTTTTTTTCCTTGCTCGTTCCCCAGACTGCTATCCACTTCTGCAGAGCTCCAACCAGTCCTGCTCACCACAGCCATTTTTGCCAAAATAGCCTGTTCTTAAAACAGCCTCGGATGCCGATCCCTGCCTCCTGCCTACCACCCAGTCGCTCTGCGCGCCTGCCTGTTCTGCTCTGGGTGCATCAACAAAAAGCCCAAGATCCTCACTGCTACCTATTTAAATGCTAACGATCACCCACTTATTTTACAAACACCACAGCAGATGGGATATAACAGGGATAAAAAGGACTATCCCAAGATATACCCCGAATTCTTGTAATGGCTGATGAACATGAGAATCCTGATATGTCACCTATAAAAACACCTAAAATCATCATAGTCTGCATCGAAGAAAGCGTTATGTGAACTGAGTGTTAGGGGGTTTTTTATTATATATAAAACATTATATATAAATATTTATATATATTAAAAACAAATAGAAATATTGACCCCCTAATGACTAACCCCTAGGCAAGGCAAACCCGTGATAAAAATAATCTTCCATACTTTTTTGCCCATATGCATATTATCTTACTTCATGGGTCCAGTTGAGACACATAACTTGCTCGTTCAGCAATTTCAGTACTGGAGAGCCAGAGCAGCCACCCAGTTTCTGCAGAGAGCAGGAGGACACGAAGCTGGCACACGCTTTGCTGGTCCATCCTTTGACCTCAAAGTCCAGGCTGTGCTTGTTGACATTCACACTACGGATTTTCCCATTAAGCATCAAGGGCAGGTGGTGAAGAGTGATGATGACCCACCATGGTGGTGTAACGCTCCCTTACCCACTCCTGCTGTTACTCACGTGCCGAGTCGCTCGGGGGCTCACCGAGGGCTGGATGGGGCAGGGAAGTGATGGAGGAAGGAAGGAAGGGCTCTGCTTTTGTGCGGCTACAATGAACAAACTGTCTGTGCAACCCCCTCAGGAAAGCCATTGATGTTGGCTGGAGAGGCAGCTGCTCACCCATCTTCGCAATGCAGGAAAGGTCTTGGGCTGGAGCCATGAAAACATGTGACAGTGGGAAAATCCGAGCAAAGGAAATAAAGACAAGACTGTTTCCAATGATCCACCAGAAACGGCTTAATAAGGAGGTCACTGTTCCTCTGAGGAGTCAGACCATCGCTTCAGGAAGCTGCAAGGAGGAACCAATGGCAGCAGGGTGAAAGGAGGCCGAGGAGACACTTCTGTTCCTCAGGGCTGTGAAGGTGGCCCTGGTTACATCCAGAAACCCCAGGGCTAGACAAGGAAAGGGCAGCCTTGAGGACGAAGCACCTTCGGTGGTAGCGTCTTCCATTTCTTCTGTCAGGTTTCAAGAAAATCTCCTCATACAGAGCTGGCCTTGTTTACTGTATGTTGAACAAATACTCGCTACTCCTTTACTAATGTGTTTGTCTTCTGCTAGAAGAATACAGAAAGCTTTTTAAATATGCTGCTGTAAGAAACAGCAGCTCTGTAGGTAATGGGATGCCTATTTGTGAAGTCCCATATTCAGGTCAAAATACTCATATGTAATAAGCCTGCACTTAAAACACATGGATAACAGCATTATTTGAAGGGAAGAGATATTACAGATACCACTGAAAATGGAAATATTACAGGAAATGCACTGGTGCTCATTTACTTTTCTTGAGATCTTAGGGGAAAAACAAACAAACAAACTTACTCTATTCCAAAGCCAGGCTTGTGACACCTAATAATGACTTAAAATAAAGCCTAGTCAGCATATCCATTTCCAGATCAATGAATCCAAAGACTTCAAATTGCTTCCCTGAAAATTTTTAATCTGCCCACAACTTTTGTTTTTCCACTGCAGTTTACTGGCCAGTTTTAACCATTGAGACTGGGCAGAGCAACAACAGCACCTACTAACCACGACCAAAGAATCAGATCCCTCCAAAAGAGCCTCCACGGTTGGGGTGACTTGCTCATCTTCTCCCCAACTCAGCATGGCCATATTGAGGAGACAAATCAAGCACTTAGAATCCCTAAAACCCATATATACGGAGCATTTCCAAGTTCACCAACCTATTTTAGCTCTCTATTGCATCAAACCCCATCTTTAAAATGCTAACCACCAAAACAGCGTGGAAACAACCAGACCAGTGCTATCCTCACCATTGTAGCACAGAGATGTGCCACCACCACCCCAGCCCTCCTCATGCTGCTGCGGCGTAGCGTTGGCAGCACACCTTCAGTTAGCCCCTTGCTATGAAACTCAGATCTTTGCAAGAGGCTTCACCCTCCCATTCCTCCCCCAAGACTATGACACGACCCCAGGACTCACCCCCCTATGCGTGGCCTACACTCACCATCTTTCTGTTTATTTCCTATTTTTACAAAAATCTATTTTCCCAAACTTTTCAGACTGCACTATGCAAGTAGCCTGTCTTCATCACTGTGTACTCAAATTTGTTTCCAGACCATTGTCTGGACGTGGTAATTGGTGCTGAATTCAGTCACCTGCACCCTTTGTCATCCCATTAGCACTAATTCCCACCAGCGACCATTCCCCATGAACTACTCCTGCTCCTGAGAGCTGCCAGTCCTTAAGCCGTTCCGTATGTCAGGTTTCGATAGGCTGCAGGGATCACTTTTTTAATTAGAGTGATATTTAGTTCTAGGTCAAACGGCTTCCAATAATCTATGTTCAGCGTCTCGGTGAATTTAGCTTTGCCGGTTAAGCTTGCAACCTCGCAGAAGAAGGAAATTAGGTCTGCATGACAAGACCACTTCTTCATGGCCAGGTAAATGCCATGGATAATGCTCCTAACTTGCTCATCTTTACTGACTGAGTGCCATGCTAGACCTACGTACGCAAACAAACTTTGATTTCGTCTTCAAAATTTAGCATTTTCCAGAAAACACAGAATTTTGTCAAGAAGTTACTAGCAATGTTTAGTAAGAGGTATCTGTAGGATGGAACCAAACCAAGAAGCAGGTCCTTTTAGTGAAAACAGAGTCATTATTGTGCCATCCCAGACAATGGATTTATGGAAATATTTTTGTTCTATGCCAAATGCCGTGCTAAATAATGCAAAGACGTTCATTTTTACACTGTCCTGTTCCATAGTCACAGTCCTGCAGCGGGAATAGTTAGGTTTTTTATATGAAGAATTTTAATATTAGAAAATTCATTTAAACGCATGATTTTTTGCCTGGTTTAGTATTTGCATTGTTAAAACCATGTGCCCTACTTCTACCTCAAAAGTTGTCAGTGGTTGGAGCAGAGATCGTTGCTGCCATAGCAGAGAACTTGGCTCTGCTCTGAGCGGTGCTCATCGGCTGTTATTTTTCTGATGAACACTCCACAGAAAGAGACTGTGACGTACTTTGAAATAAGCCAGAGGGTAAGTTGGGATGGTGAGAGTTTGTGTAGATGCAAACAGATCTACAGAGAAGCCAGAGCACAGCTTTGGAAAGACGGGCTGCTAATTTGTCAGAAAAAAAGATAGTTAACTGAATAAAGTCCATAAAACAAGAGCACAGTTGAGATAAATGCTGAAAACACAAGCAGCATAGCATGACAGACAACTGTGCAACACTAAAATGGTTCATGTGCTGAAGGATAAAGCAACGTATTCCACATCATGCACAAATAAAGGGATAAAGTTGTGGAGGCTCCATCCCTGGAGGTGTTCAAGGCCAGGCTGGAGGGGGCTTTGAGCAACCAAGTCTAGTAGAAGGTGTCCCTGCCCATGGCAGGGCAGTTGGGACCAGATGATCTTTAAGGAAGGTCCCTTCCAACTCAAAACATTCTATGATTTTATACAAGCCTAAAAAAAAAAAAAAAAATACAGCACAGCTGAAAAGCTACGCAGGGAGAACTGCGGCGAACAAATCTGGGCGACCTCTTCGTCATTGCAAGCGCTCTTCTAGCCATGGCCCCATCAGAGCTACCCTGCCAGGCAGGCACACACGAGAGAGCAGGTCTCTCTCTGCGGAAGAAGGGGAAAGCTTATCTGTATTTCCGCCAGTGCTTTGAGCAGTAGATATTACATGTCATAGCTCAGAGGCATTCCATTCAGACTCAAAAAACTCTTCAAAATCTTATCTACTCTCTTCGAAGAACTAAAAAAAAAAATCAACCACCCAGCAGTTCTCTCAACAGCAGTTCAAAACCAGAAGTATTTTTGTATTTGTGCACAGATATGAGCTCATGCTCTATTTTATGTAAAAATAACGTGTGTGTATTTATAGGTATGCTCACAGCCAAGAAACTAGACTATTTTAATGGTTACACACCATCAGAAAATAGTATTTCAAAACTGTGCCATTTCCAAGAAAAGCTGAGCCAGTGTGGACCTACCAATGTTCAGGACAAAGCCTAAAGTATTACCACTCTTGCTCTCTCCAGAGGGAATGACTTGGATTGATACCAAAAATATCAGGCACCACCGTTTTCTGAAATTGCTCATTTCCTTAAAAAATCCTGACTGATTGCAATAAGTTATCCCACGGGGAAAAAACATGCATGCATCTTCATGTCATTATTCAAACGGCTGTAATATAAAATATCTTCCTAATATATCTGAAGTCAAACTCTATAGATAAAAACACTCTCTAGTTTACAGCAAAAATAATGGGGGAAAAAAAAAGGCTTGTAGCAGGATTTCTAGGATTATAACTTGAGTATGCTGTTCTTAGCAGCAGCATTGCACATGACTGCTGACAGTTTCTTGGCTGAAGACAATAAATGGTAGCTCACAGATACGTCTTGAAAAGATAACATCTTACCGGAATAGGACATTTGGGCCCCAAAACTTGTAATTTCACAGGGAGCAAAATTTCATAAAATTAACTTAAATTTATTTTATTTTTTGCCAAGCCATTTTCTTTATAAAACTCTTGATACTATGGCAAAAATAACATACCAGCAAAATATTGCCTATATTTTCCTCGCTGCTTTTGAGTACTTGCTGCCTAAAAACCAAGTCAGACTCCGCTTCTTTTAATTCTCCCATTGAGATCCATTAACCATTTCCTACTCATTTTCCATAACACACATACTATTTGCAGGCTACGCATACCCGGCAAAGAGCATGCTGCCTATGGAAGTCTAGTAGTCTGTCGTGCCTGAAAATTTTGTGATGCCTGGAGCCAGACAAAGGTGTGCTCATAATTTTTAATATCGAGCCCGTGGCCCGAGAGCGTTATCGCACATGCCGAGAGTTGCACGAGAACGTGAGATCGCTGCACAACAATAAATATTGCCGTCTGGTGTGTCAATGGCAGAAAGAATCTCCTCTCCTCGTCGTCTCTTAATGAGAGAATGCAAAACTCCTCAGGGGGTTAAAAAAATAAATGCAAACATTTTTAGCTTTTCCCCATCCCATGCGTCCGTCACATAATTACACATAATCCTCCTAGGATTTGAAGCACAGTACAATAGAGGAAGGACTTTTAGATTATAAATACCTGAGATGAAATAACGACACTGAGAGAAGTGGGTCAAATTTAATCTGTGGATTAAATTATCAGCACTGGAAAATGATTTTCTCCAAAAGATCCATAAAAACCATCTTTTCTAATCAGCATTCGTGAGAAACTGAAGGGTAAACAAAACATTTAGAGATTTCAACTATTAATGCTCTTTCTCACTAGATTAATAATTGTAGAAAATCATCAGCCCGCTATTTCAGATGATCCTAGAGACTTGGCTTGGAGAGGAAAAATAATTTATTTCACAGCTTGTCTTCAGCTTCTAAAGCATCGAGGTTAGCACTCCTACACGGCAGAGAGGCAGAGACTGTGCAGAAGAGAGAAAAACATTCTGCTGGATTTCCTAACCTTTTCTAGCCTAACCTGGAACATCTCTATTCCTTAAAACCTCTGAGCCCACAACGGCACTGACCATCCCAGATGCTCGTGATTAAATACACACACAACAAATTGCTGAATTCTCTGCTAATTAAACATCCTACATGCCTCAACAGTTAATTGCCAGAGGCTTCTAATAATCAATCACTACTTGCGGGAGTGAGTCATCCCTGGAGCATCCCTCACCAGCGGCTGTTCTCGGGGAAGGCCACCCTGGAGATACTTTGTGAGGGCTCAGCGGCTGCTCTCAGCCCTTTGCCTTCAGCAGCCTGATCTGCTCTACATCCCCATCGCACGTTGGCTTGCCCCACCATTTTCCTGGCCCTCTTCTCCCCGTCCAACTTCCACGGCCGTTGCAGGATGCTCCAGGGACAGCTCCTGACCCAGCCTTGGTGGCCCACCACCCGCCAAGGTTGCCGTGCACCACCCTGCCCCTGGCCACAGCTTTGGTGCAACCGCTCATCGTAACAGCTCCGATGGCTTCCCAGCAGCTCTGCTCCTTGCTGCCCTGCCAACTCTTGCCATTAGATTTATCTCCATACTCAGAAGTCCTGAACAGCATCAGCAAACGCCATTGGCATCACTCATGCTCATAAAATGGCGCTTTTTTTTTTTCGCCTCCCTTTTGAAAATGAGGAACTCTTTCCTCCCTCCTAATACATGCAGAGGCATCCCCAGAGCCACACTCCCATCCACGGGCACACTGCGTAAATCTGCTCCTCACAGGAGGAAAACCAGAGAAACAGAGCCAAGGGTCCTGCTGCTCTCATCGCTGTATCGGTTACAGCCTGGGAATTCGGCAAATGGAAAACAGCAAGGTGGAACACAGACTGGATACACTGCTCAGGGCTGAGAAATCTCCCATTTGCTACACCCATGGAAAAGTTATCTAAATGTGAAAATTGTATTAATGAAGCAGGCATAAGGAAAAAAAAAAATGGTGTCACACACAACCTCCTCTCCTGGATATCGCTCACTGAGCCAGCAGCTACAGGAAGCCTTTGGCATAAACTCATCCACAAGATGGTTTGTAGTCACTGGGGGTCCAGGATGCAGCTCAGGACCACTGTTACCATCCACTATGATGAGCGATCTTCAAACAGCCCTGGGGACAGCTCTGCTCATGGAGCTTTTCATTTCCAGAGAGGTGGGGACTTTCAAGTGAATAGACACACAGAGAGAGAGGGTACCACAAAAGCAAATCACGATGCCGTAATGGTCAGTGTATCGCCCTGATTCCCAGCTTGCCATCAGCTACTGAATTCATGGCCAAATCTGATTTTACTCTGGTTTTTTGTTTGTGTTTTTATTCTATAGTAGCACCACAGTAGTAAGGATGGTTTAAGACCATCAAACCAGGCAAAGGCTGTAGTCACAGGTAATGTTTTTGGGGTTGGGTTTTTTTTTGTGGGTGGGGGGTTTTTTTGTGTGTTTTTTTTTTGTTTTGGTTTTTTTTGGGTATTTTTTTTTGTTTGTTTGTTTTGTTTTGTTTTGTTTTTTATTTCAGAAGCTGAGAGCACCAGAAGACCTCCTAACAAGCCATCTTCAGGTCCCAAAGGGAAGAAGCAGTCTTGAAACAAAGTCCAGGCTGCAACCATCCCTCCAAATCTAAGGTTTATGTTGACCCACTGGAGAGGGTAGCGTGCTTAGCCTTGTTTGTAGTGACTGGGGAAATCCTCTGGGAATTAAAAGTTTCAGTGGACACTTACACAGGACAGTTCTGGGAAGGGAGCTGGAGGAAGGCAGCGAGGCAACTGTGCATTTGCAGGGAGGTATTTTGGGAGGCAGAGGTGGGGTGCGGGGATCCCAAGGAGGTGCGAGACTGACAGCCCAGGCAAAGAGCAGGAAGGCAGCAGAGATGGACCATGAGGAGAAGGGCCACCCTCCAGCTTCTGGCTGCTCAGTAGCTAGATGAGGCGATTGTGGACCACCCTCTTGGAGATATGGATCTGGATGACACCTCAATTGCATTCACTCTTCTAGGCAAGGTTTGGCTGTTACCCATGATGTCTATGTCTAGTGTCTCCCAAAAGATCATCTAGCTACCAGAGATAAAATTAAGCTACCACATATCAGGCTGAATCATCTGCTCATGATTTGTTCCTGCAGCTCCCCCTAACCCTGAATAATGCACCAAGTCTTTTTCTTTTCTTACTGCCTCAGCAATGTTCTTGAATTTCCTTCCATCTCCCCTCGTTCTCCTTCTCTTACGTAATTCTCCAACCGCAAAAACTTCCCCTTGGATTTTTTTTTTCCCAGTGCCTTTTCAGTTTCCGATAAACAGAACTAAAGCTGCTCAGAGCTGCGTGAATAACGCACAACAACACGGAAAAGTCTACGCCTCTTTTCCACCCTTGTCTCGTTGGAAAAGTAATGAAAAGCAGCACACGACTTTCCCTATTTTTAGCTCTGCTCTGCAGGTACGGTTTCCAGGAAGACTTATGCACCGTGACACCCCAAAGGGCCTGCGGGGCACTTGTCTCAGAACTTATTATTTCACTTCAAGTGCCCTGGATGAGGAGAAGTACATAAGAAAAGCAGGCCCATTTTTCCCCTCTGAGGCAGCATTTAAGCAGACAGACAGCACAGCTGAGGTCACAACAAAAAAAAAAAAAAAAGCAGAGAGATGTTCCCATTCAAGTCACCCTTTCAGATCGAGACAACTAAAATATAGGCCTCCTTAAAGACACTAATTAATTTCAAACATAATGAAGCATTATCTCCTTATGGCATTTCAGCAACTCCATTCGCTGGCAGGGAAGATTTAATGATACCGTAACTCCTGCAGCATTTCTTGCCATCGCATTTGTTTGCGTCCTGGTTTGAGCAACACAGGACTAATTTCTCTTCTAATGCTTGGGAAAACTGCACTTTTAGAAGACTCTAGTGGCCAAATTGGTGAAGATATTTACTTTATAGCCAGCTATGGTGGGTGGGTTTCAAGGTCTTTTCAACTTGCCAGGTGCAGGGATGAGGAGGAGCGAGACCCGGGCACTTGACCCAAGCTGGCCAACAGGGTTATTTCAGACCATCAACGGCACATTCCATAGAAATTACAAAGTTTGCTGAGGAGTTCGAACTCACCCTTGATGGTGGCAAGCCAGAGAACTTCTTGCCCTGGTGCCGTTCCCCTGAGCCCTTCCCTTCCTGCCAAAGCCGTAGCGCTCGCAGTGTCCCACATTGGCTGTTCCCTGCTGGGAGTGCACGGCTTCCTACGGATAGAATGGGTGGAGTATAGTCCTTATATATTTTTATATTGGTATTGGGATCAATATTGGTTCTTTAGTGTTATTCCTGTTAATTACCTAGTCTTATTCTATTAAACCTGTTTATATTTCAACCATTGTGTTTCCTGGTTTTCTTCCCGATTCCCCTTCCTGGGTGGGGAGCGGCCACCAGGTAAGAGAATAATTGTCTAAACAACAATAAATCATTGTGGGTTTCTCAAACCGTAACAGTTTGTAATGCCCGTATCCTGGAAATAGTTTACAAATCCAGGTCTTAGTTTTGAAAAGATATTTTTACAGCAGCTCTCCGCACCGGTGGTTTGATATCAGATTTGCATCTGGCTTAAGTCTGGCTTTGCTTTCCTGCGATAAAAAGAAAAATACATACTTGACTCCAGCAGCAGAAAGCCCGCCAGGCTCTGCTGGGAACAAGTTAGTCTTTTGACTAACTACTTTGGGGCCCAACTTTCTCATCATTCAAACGCAAGCATAAACGTTCACGAATTATGAGATTATTTACTGTCTCACCCAAGATGCTTTCTCTGCGTCACAAACAGAAACAAAAGTAACAGGATAAACGTGACATAGAAATTCCATTCTTCAGCAGAAAGCTGAGAAGAACTCAAGAAGCTGAAGAAGATGAAAGATGGACACCGTAGGGTCCCCAGAGGACAGCTCTGGCTGAGGTGGATCTCAAAAGGCTTTGCCACCATCCTTTCAAGACCAGGCTGCAATAATGCTTCTAGAGAGAGACCTTCAGGACTGGCTGCTGGTCCATCGTATCTACGTCTTTAGATGCTTTTAAATTGGGCGGCTCATTTTGCGGCCTGATTTTAGGCAGTCCTGACCACATACCCTCAAAGTCAGGTCTGCCTTGACAGGCAGTAGTGAATGCTAAAAAAACCCAAGAAATTGCTATTTTCCTGTAAAAATACAAGGTTGTGCACTGCAAGGAAGGAATGAAGTGAGAAGACAAATAATTAAGGACCGGAATGGACACTAGATAACAGCTGTTTGGAGAATCGTGATACCGTGTGGAGCTCGCCTACATTTCAGAAATGATTTTTAATTACTTCACTCAAGCCACGGTTAATTGTGCATTTCACACATGCGCTTTTAAACATTTGGCCATTATTACATTTTTATGAAGTTCAGCCCTGACTTAAATTCGCACAGACATATTAAAAACCCAGCAGCGCCACAGATGCAATAAACCAGATGCTGAGTAAAGCCAAAGGTAAGTGAAAAAGATAACATCATTAAAAGCTTACATAACGCTTTATTTATGGACCGTATTCTCAAAATACTGTTAATTTTACTGCACAGAAAATGACAAAAAGTTATCGGTGCTGTGGCACAGTTTTGTGGGCTGCTTGCTCCGACGCTGGTTTTCACACAGTGAAAAATATGCCAGCCCTCCTGGCGGTGAAGTTTTCCACAGGGGTTTTGCTGCCAGTGGACTTACACCCTGTGTATCTTGACGGTGCCACCGTTATTCACATCCATTTAATATAAATGGACGGGGTGGGCTCCCCCTGCCCGTTCCCCAGACCCAGCTGCACCTTCTCCTGCTCAGGGGCGACACGTCCCACCTCAGCAGGGGGACTCGGCTGCCCGGCACCACGAGAAGCTCCCCGGAGAACGGTCACCCCCAGTTTTTGTTAAAAACTAACGTGGGGGTTGACAACCCTTGAGGTTTTTAGAGACAAACAAGCGAGTCGTTCTGCAGATGTCAAAAATCATTTGCTTCTAGAAGCTCATAAAGACTTGTGCCTGATTATGGGCATTTTTTTTTCGTTTGGTTGGTTTGTTGTTTTATTTTTAATAACACAGAAAGCTGAAATTCCTGAAGTAAGCCCCAGAAATGTACTGCACACCTCCAGGGAGAAGAGGTGACATTATTTGGCATTACAGGAGAAGAATCTGGATACAGAGAACAAATTTACCTGAGCACTGGACTACAGGATTATCCTGTGATAAGTCAAACTATATTGATCCTAAAAAAAACCCCTGTGAACAAATAAGCCTTGAAAGCGATAAAGCCCTTCCCCAAGGCTGCCCAAATACAACCCGCGAGGAATCGGGAACAATCTCCTCACACTTGAAGAAGCCTCTGCTTCACCGTCTCACCTGCCGTTTCCCACCTCTCCAAACACAACTGCCACAGAGGGGTTTCTTCAGAGTCTCTGTCTCCATTTTTGCTTCTCTGCCCACGTGCTTGGAGCTGCAGAAAGCTCAGCGAGTCATTTCGCCTGCAATCATTGCTCACACCCATCCGACGCTGGCCCTTGCTATCAAGCCTACCTTCCTTTGGAGCACTTAGGAGGACAGCCTGGAGAGGAAAGAGGTCATCAAAACCCCTGATGAGACTCCTCGTGTGCCAAGTGAAGCCTGCGTAGTGGGTTTTGGGCAAGCTTTGGGCAAAGATCCGCACTTCTGCAGGCTTGGAGCATGCCAGAGTTTCTCAGAGAGAATATGCAGGACATGGGGAACATAGGGGATAGGGACCGAATGTGGGAGGAAATAAATGGAAATCCTAGGGAGCCAGAAAAAGCTTGAGAAAAGAAATGGAAAGGTTGAAAAAAATGAAGGATACAAGAGCAGTGATTGACTGAAAGAAGGAAAAGAAATGGAAACAGGTGAAAGGAAAGCAGGAGATGATGCAGCTTCAAGATTATATATATAAAATATAACTTATGCATCTGTCGTGGTTTGGGCCAGATTGGCCCAATCCAGTGAATGACAGATGCTCTCTCTCACTTGCTCCCAAAGGGACCTTTATTTATTCTATGTCATGATAAAGTACATACATTGATACAAAAGCCATGCATACTTAGACGAATATATGAGTAGTTGCAGACCATCACTCTTGGTAAAATGCCAGTGTGGCTCTGGGGTTGAATTATCATACCTATTCCTTGCTGGATAAAAAACAATCTGCTGCTTCCCGTGTTCAGCATCACGGTAATCTTCTGATCTCCAGAGAGCCAAGTATCCAGTGTATTCTTACTTGCATGCCAGAACTCAGGAAGCAGCTTACTCTCCCAGCTAATCCTACCGGGAGCAGTGCCCGAGCCTGAGGCAGATGCCAAAGTGCTGAACACAGAATCATAGAATGGTTTGGGTTGGAAGGGACCTTAAAGATCATCTGGTTCCAGCCCCCCTGCCATGGGCAGGGACACCTCCCACTAGACCAGGTTGCTCCAAGCCCTGTCCAACCTGGCCTCGAACACCTCCAGGGATGGGGCAGCCACAGCTTCTCTGGGCAACCTGGGCCAGGGTCTCACCACCCTCACAGTCAGGAATTTCTTCCTAATATCTCATCTAAATCTCCCCTCTTCCAGTTTGAAGCCATCACCCCTTGTCCTATCACTACATGCCCTTGTAAAAAGTCCCTCCCCAGCTTTCTTGTAGGCCCCTTTCAGATACTGGAAGGGGCTCTAAGGTCTCCCCGGAGCCTTCTCTTCTCCAGGCTGAACAACCCCAACTCTCTCAGCCTGTCCTCACAGCAGAGGTGCTTCAGCCCTCGGATCTCCGTGGCCTCCTCTGGACCTGCTCCAACAGGTCCATGTCCTTCTGATGTTGGGGGCTCCAGAGCTGGACACAGTATTCCAGGTGGGGTCTCCCTAGAGCAGAGCAGAGGGGCAGAATCCCCTCCCTTGATCTGCTGACCACGTGTCTTTTGATGCAGCCCAGGACACAGTTGGCCTTCTAGGCTGCAAGTGCAACATGCAATCACTCCACTCCACGGCAAAATCTGGGGTGGCCAAACCACCTTCCTGTTTATCCAAGGCTGCATTTTCAAGCAGTCTAAATCACGGCACTCTGGCCACATCACCTCTCACAAGATTGATCACAGAAAAGACATGGTTGAAAACCTACAGTAACTTCTCAGACATTTCTTCCAAATTGTTTTCCAAAAAACTGAAAGAAGATCCTGGATTTTTAACTATTTTTATATGAACTAGAGTACACAACATGGACATGAAATATTTCAAGACAGTGCAATGCTGATGTGTCCTCTGTCGTGTTACACTCCTTACACTTTGGCTTCGTCCACAATGCCAGGTACTTTCTCACTAGGCACACTGAAGCCAACCGTTAGCATCACTCCCAAATTCAAATATCTCCAGAACAGTCAGCTTCGCCAAACAGGAAAACAGAAAATTTTGAGCTCATAATCCGTCTCAAAGCAGAAACTACCGCTGAGCAGAGCTCCCTGCAAACAGAGATGTATTTTGGCTGCGCGTCGCTGAGGAGGGAGGGGAGGAAACAGCGCTGAAAGGAGACTGAACTGAGGCAAAATTGAGGACAACGTTCTCGCTTTCTTCTCCTAGACTGTTGTATCTGGCACAGACTACCAGCTGCCTTTAATTGGTTTATACTGCACACTACAGCAGACTGATATTACACCTGCAATTACTTGAAAGACTTCTTAAGAACCACAAAACGATCATAAAATATTGGGGACTTCAGAGCACGCTGTAAATCCGTGCTCAGATGCAAGGGGCTGCAGCAATGAGAGTTTTAACACCACCATGCCCTAAGCCGAAGGAAGACTTTTTTTTCGTCTGCTCTAGGGAAAAAGCTTGATCCCAGTGCAGACCTCCGCCCCGCCGTAGTGCCGCTCCATCATCCCCGCATTGAGAACGCCTTCTAAACGGTGGGGGAAACATGAAAGCCACAGCTTAACTGCTCTTAATTCTGTTTTCTTACAAGGCAAATCAAATGATCAGCTACCCAAAACCTAACAGTTTCACACTTTCCAAGGGGCTTGAATTCACACAACTTTTTTTTTTTTTTTGACATATTATTTTACTTGCTGGCATGCAGTATATGTG